>OMNV01011094.1:0-35370 GCA_900303265.1 Brotula barbata | reverse complement strand
GCTGTTGCTGTGTGTGGCGGTGAAGTTTTGGCTCGTGTGTGTCTGTAATGCTCTGATTTCCATTACAGTCCTAGCCTTTGTAGTACAGTGGCAGAGCAAGTACGGAGCTGATGTGTGTTAAATAGTTCCTACATTGGTTCTGAACTTAAGGTCCAAAAGTGCCATTTAAAAATTTTGGCCTATTCTCCATTCTCAATGTCTCCGCTCGCTCCCCATTGTCTTCTTAGGGTGTATACGTGCATGTGTGTGTGATGGGTCAACCCCGCTCAGCTCTCTGTCATCTGCCTGCCTCCTTAAGGCTCCATTAAACTCCAATAAAAATAAGTAGGTCAAACACTTGCAGACCACCGAGTCAGAAACCTTCTGTCATCTTGTCTCCAACACTCAGCGCTGCACGGCTGCTGCTTAAATGTCTAACAAGGTTACTGCAGCACTTTTCCGCTTCGAACCCTGGCAGAAAGTGTTTGAAAACTGAAAACGTAATACTAAAAACTGAAAAAAATCACACTCATTGTTATCAGAAACGAGCCATTCACACAAGATCAAAGTTTTTCAAAAGTTTTAAAGTACAGATATCACAGATAAAAAATGACTTAGTTTGAAGTAAAATTGACCCATTAGAAAACAAAACAGGATAGCTTCTGTTGTACATTTTACTGAAGTTGAAATTTATCTTTTTTTTCTCCATTTTGACCTTCCGTCCACACTGAAACAGTCTTTTCATCCATCTAAAACAGCGCTTTTCAAAAAGGAGATTTATTCGTTTAGAAATTCATTCACATTTAATTTGCCTAAGTTGCCTTTGGCAGTGGGAAGAATCCCATCAGTAAGGAATCATTCACATAATGACAGATCAGGATCGAGCCAAATACACCTGGATCATACTCCCGGGTCCACAATGAGCCAAAGCTGGCCCGAGTGCTGTAAAGTCAAACTGACTCTAAGCCCAAATAGATCCAGGATTCTCAGCGCTGGAGTTAAGAGCCAGCGTACTGTGTATGGGCCAGACTTATGTTTCATCTCTGCCAAGTGTCTCAGCACCTGAATTAGCCCAATTCAGCTGGACACGTGGAGAAGAACATCTCACTGTGGAATTCCCTGCCTCAAGTCCACATTTTCCATTCTGATCCACTGGGCTAGATTTGGAGGGAAATCTGCTGGATTGCAGATTGCTGAATCTGCATTCAAACCCCACCGGAGACGCTGGGAATGAGAGAAGAACAGTTCTGCCCATTATCCACAGATAAACAACAGAGATATATAGAAGAAAAGCTTCCTGTAGTACAATCACAGTATCTGAAGAGGGTTTGTTATAAACGTTATATGACATTTACAGACATGGCTCCAGTCACAGCAGACTGATCCAGGATTGAGAGATTTGTTGTGCAGACACAGATGTTGAGCTAATTTATGCTGCTAAACTGGACTTGGATGCACTTTGTGTTTGTAATAAGGTAAATCAATGAGCAGGAACGCAGAGTTGATGCAGAGTCTCTGAAGCCAACTTTGAAACAGAACAGGGATGTATTCCAGTAACGGCTGCAGAGATGACTGAACCTCTGTCTGTCTGTCTCTCTGTCTGTCTGTCTGTCTGTCTATCTATCTATTTATCTATCATCCATCCATCCCCATTCTGGCTGCTTTGTATTGATGATGTCATCAATACAAAACCTAGGCAGCTATATAGAGGTAGTATTGTAGTATTGTATCAGTATTGCATGTTGATTCATTTTTTTTTACCAAACTTAATGTATTCAGGATACATTTGACTTCATATGATTTCTCATGGTGTGTGTTGCTGATAATGTTTCTATTACTCTGCTGATTCTGCAGAGTTATTAGAGGTTATCAGAGTCTGTCTTAGTGCTGTTTGAATATGACTGAATGATGACAGCAATGATTGGCAGCTTGTGTGAAATACCTTTAGTCACATTATTGTCATTCTTCATTGTTCATGCATCAGAAATATCAGCTGGAATAATCTCCTGTTAGGTTGACCTTCAAACTCCACGTGTTTCTTTAGATTTGACGTCGAATCCCTCAAAGCTGGAGAGCACAGCTTGAACTCAATAGTTCAATTTATCGTCCTCCTCCTCACCTTGATATTAAAAATGGTGGAAATGCTCCCATGTCAGTCAGGCTCCCACGGCAGTGTGTTACTGCTGACAGTACCCGGTTCATCACTGAGAGAGAGAGAGAGAGAGAGAGGGCGAGAGAGGGGGATGGATAAAAACTGAGTCTGAAAGTGACACTCTAGCACTAAAAGGGGCCCTGATCCTTGGTGTGAAAGGAATGAATGTTTCCTCTCCTGAAAAGGTTCTGGAATTCACCAAAAAGTCAATCGGGGGCGAGAGATGAATGCAAGTAGAAAAGGCGATGCAGCACTGATGGATTTTTTCTGTTCAGCGGTCGGCTGCTCTTATTTGGCCTCGGCCCCTGGCAGATTGTCGTGTTGAGGGTCCCTCCAAATCATTCCCAAAAACAAGGAAAAGGTTTGAGGGATAGAATTAGGACAAAGTCTGGTTTTCTTGCTTTCCTGTGCATCCTGCCTGCTGGCGTTATATTACCTCTGATTGGTGGAGCTGAAATTGGCTTTGGGGAGGTTTTTAACCTCTCAGCTGTAATTATCCACAGCAGAATGTGAGATGGGGAGAAAATGAGCTTCAAGCTGTATTTTAGGATTGACCAACTCTTTTTTTCTCTTGTGTGTGTGTGTGTGTGTGTGTGTGTGTGTGTATGTCAGTTTACCGTCTGAATGTTGTGTATAACACCAGGTTGTTTTCATTTGTGAGTACTAGCATTTAATCATGTGTCTGTTTCTTGTTGGAAAGATTGCAGGGAAAAATTCAGGTGTGTGTTTTGTCAGTGTGATTTGTTCCGTATCTGAAATCTTAGCCAGGAGAATGGATGGCTTTGGTTTCCAGGGTTTGACACAACGTCTTATTTTGTTACTCTTAAGTGTTTGAGGAAGCTTTAGCTGAGGTCGAACTCCAACATCTGTGGAAGACAGATAGCAGGTAAACAGATAAAAGATAAAAGTTAACTAAACTAAAGCTGCTGTAAGAACAAACTCAGCCTCCCACAACTTTATTTTTCAAACGTGCATTTTCAGCATCCAGAGGAAGTACCCTGGTGATGTCATCAGGGCCCGTTTCCTTGACTTCGCCTAGCGCCCTTCGCAACCACAAAAGCCTTTGTCCAGTTGTTTCCTTATGACCTATAAACTGAATTTAATGTTTGGAGACGCCCTCTAAAGAGGACTAATTCTCCTTTCAGCTATTTTCCCCCGTTTATGCTGTAATATAGTCGGGATTATGTGCACCCAGTGAAACAAACCCATGAGTCCTGATCAGTTCTTAGCATGGATGTGACTAAAAGTGCTCTTTTTGTATCATCAAGACCGATCATTCTGTATGGCATTTACAATACACACCTATTAAAATGTCAAGTTCTTCTTGAGTGTGAATAACAAAACACTGACATCACCACAACATGAATTTTAAACATTTTAGTCATTGTGATTTTGTACAGATAGATCTAAATGTCCTCAAAAGCACTCAAACATGCACCCTTTCCTGGAATGACATCACACACAGGAAGCTGTGGGGCTGATTGGAGAAATAGGGGAGTGTCGATCTGTCACTCATCGCGTTTTCATCATTTTATGTTGAAAGAAAGAAAGAAAGAAGGAAAGAAAGAAAGAAAGAAAAAGAAAAAATAAGAAATGTAAATATCCAAGTGTGTGAGTGTGTGCATGTATTGGGCAATGTAACACACACCTGGTTGGGTGTGTTATATGGGTGAGAGGGTTGTGAGCCGGTATGATACCTGGTGTGTGTGTGTGTGTGTGCGCGCGTGTGTGTGTGCGTGCAGGTATTCAGGGCGTGCAGGGCAGAGCTGAGATTTGAAACATGTTCTCAGTGACTAATCTGAGTGTGTAATCCTCAGACTTGTGTGTTCAGGTGTGTTTTTGTCAGATTGACTGCTGGACTCATCAGTCTGTTGAAGATATTACCGCAGCTATGAATTCCTCTGCGTTTTCCTGTGATTAACGTCTATCTGGAGGAATGGACAGCTGAGGAGCCTCCTCTCCTCCTCCATGGCTGCCTTGACCTCCCTCCTCCTCTCCTTCCCCTCCTCTTTTTTCTGCTGTCTCTTCCCTCCTTCTTTTCACGCCGTGATTGATGCGTGTCCAGAGTCGTCTCGTGTCGACACGTGTTCCTCGTACCCTCCTCTTTTTCGTCCGTCCTCTCCTTCTCCTGCTCTCCACCTATCGTGTTTCCTCCACGGAGGACTGCTGCTGCGTGATTGCTGTCCAAAATTCTTTGGCTCCACGTCGTGATAAATGGACCCAACAGCTGAGGAATCTTCCCTCTCCTCCATCTTTGTCTTTCACCAACCCCTCTGTCTCTCTTTCCCTCTCTTTTCTGTCCTCCTTCTCCATCATCTTTCTCAGGTCTCTCCTGGTGGAGTGATTGATGTTTGTCCAATAATTGTGGCGCTTCCTCTCTCTCTCTCTCTCCCCTCCTCGCTCTCCCATCCTTTTGATGAACCTCCTTCATAACCTCCATCGTTTTTCTTCTGTCTCCTCCGTTATCCACACTCTCTCCACTTTGCTTCTCTTTTCATTTATTCTGTGATGGATGTTTGTGGGATCTGAGCCAACAGCTGTGGAGTTCTTCTTCTCTTTCTCCTTTTGGATCTTCCTCGTGATTTTGGTCTTTGTTCTCTTTCCTTTGAACATTGATGTCCCATCATCGTCTTCACTCCTTCGTCCCTCTTTGTGTCTTCTCATCCATTGTCTTCTGAGCCATCCATCATCCCCTCTGTCCCTTTTTTCCTTCCCCTCAATCTCTTTCCCCCTTTCTCATCTATCTCTTCATCCATCTATGAAGTGTTCTTCTCCGTCTTGCTCAAATTTTTCCTTGTCCTCTCCTCCTTCATCGTCCGGACTTCAATCTTTTCTTCGTAATAAGACGCTCTCATCGTGTATCCAGGCTGAGATGACGTTCCATCAAAGCACTAAACAGCTGAGCCATCAACTTTTTGTCTTTTGTGCCCTTTCGTCTTCTTCATCACTTCATCATGTTATCCAAATTTATTTGCTTCTTCATCACTTTGACACCTCTCTCATTCTCTCCCTGTCTCTGTCTCAGCCCCTTCCTTTCCCTCCTCCCGATGCTGTTGCGAATACTTGTCAAATGTCCAAACAGCTGTGGATGGCCTGTCCTCCTGAGTCGTCTGGGCTGCCCTTCGTCATCTCATTCATCTTTTTCATCCCCCTTTTCCTCCTCTGTTACAGGGACTCCCCAACCTCCCACCACTGCATCTCTTCCTTTCTTTTGTCTCTGCCTGTTTTCTCCTGTCCCTTGGACACTCCTCTCTCTCTCTCTCTCTCTCTCTCCCTCTCCCCCGACAGCCTTGTCTTCTTCTGTCTCTAATGGATCTCTGTTCATTAAATCTGTTTTTCTTTCTTTCTTTCTTTCTTTCTTTCTTTCTTTCTTTCTTTCTTTCTATCTATCTCCTGGACGTCCCTCCTCCTTCCCTCTTCTTCAAAGCTCGGATAAATATTTGTCTAGGACCCAAACAGCTGAGGAGTGTCCTGTCTTTTCTCATCCATCTTCTTCTTGACCACATGTCATCGTCTCCTTCCAGTTTTCCCTTTGTCCCTCTGTAATTTTTGCACACACATTTCTTTGTCATTTCCTGTTAATGTTGTCTGTCATTTCCATCATTTTGATTTCTCTCCCCTCGATCTGTCCTGTTTCTCTCCTTATTTTTTAAACGTCTAATGAATGTTTGTCAAAGGTCCAAACAGCTGTGAGGCCGGTGTCCTCTCCATCCTTCCTTGTTTTTATTATTTGTGGATATTTCCCTTTACCTCCTGCTGCTTCATAATAGTTCTCTCCCCATAGACAAGCGATAAATGTTCATCACCCTCTAAAACACTCTCCCTGTGTGGATTCCTACCGGAAATTCTCCACTTCCGTCCTCTCTCCCATCCCATCTTTCTTTCATTGTTCCTCTTTTACCTTTTCAAATTTCCCTAATCTGTGCTAGCTCACAGTTCTGACTTATTCTCCCTTTATTATTAAGTGTAACAGTTTAGTGTCTCACTCACTTAATTGTGATATTTGTAATCCTTGTAACTCTTTTGACAAAATATACTGTATATTGAATTTGTTGTATTTTATATACAGTATATAATACAGCTCCCGCTATAATATTCTCCTGTTTCACTCATGTACTGATGCCATCTGCCAGCTTCTCTTTTCTCACCTGTCTGTATTTATTGTTCTTTATTTGTCTGGTTGATGCATGAGGATGGTCTCTTTAATACTCAAATGACTTTTAAAGAAAAAAATAACATAATGATAATAACATAATGAAAACTCAGAAAGAGAGAAGTGAAGGAAAGGAGAGAGGGACTATTAATTCGTCATTTGAGGAATCTTCCTTCTCCTTCATCTAATTTTGACTTTTTCAAAATATCTGCTAAACTTTTTTCTCCATTTTTTGATGCACAATTACATCATTTCTTTCAACGTGTCCATAATTACTTGAGACTCAAATGAGACGATGACGACCATTTTCATCTCGGTCTAAAAACACCTCCAGGACCAAGCCTAGCAATAACAACTATTAGTATCATCATCATTATTATCATCATCATCATCATCACCATTATTGTTGTTTATGAATTTTTGCCAGTCATGTCGGTCATTTTTAAACCACTTCTTTGACAGATTGTGTGTCTGATCACTGTATGAAGCCGTATGTAATACCGTAATGATCCCCTCCCCCTCTCTTCACAGCTCAGTAGCAGTACTGAGGGAGTGTATGAAAAACGAGTGCCTGGTTCGCTTCTTCCAGGAGAGACAGATGACACTGAATCATTCACTGCCACTGGAGACGTACCTGCTCAAACCAGTGCAACGAATCCTCAAATACCACCTGTTACTGCAGGTAAGACCTCATGGCCTGCTGAACACCACCCACAGACCAACACGGGGGGTAACCAGCACACAGCCCGACCAGCGGGAGTCATTTACACATACTAATCTGGATCCACAAGATCCTGGAGCAGGGCTGAGAAGTTGTAACACTTAGCAAACTCGGAGGTGGAGCTTCAATCATATGAATCTTTTTGTCCTGCAAAATTAGTTTTCAACTTGTGGGAATCACACACATTGCACACACACACACAGACACACACACGTAAAGACATTTAGCTGATGAAACACACACTCACTTAAAAGCAAGCAGCAACACACACAATCACTCACACACTGAAACATTTACACAGAACACATGGACACACACAGTGTTTCCTAATAAACTGGTTCAGTTTAGCCACTGGTCCGAGTCCAAGCCCACCTCTGAGAGAGATGATAAAACCAAGAGAATCAGACACACACATACACACACACAGTGAGACAAATGATTTGTCTATATACTCTGTGGCTCTTACACTGTACTGTTTATATAATGGACATGTGCTTCTTGTGTTATCATTCCCATAATCCTTATGGTTTTATGATCGAGGAGAGTTGCATGTTCCATTGTTAGGTTTTTACAAATTCACAAAAAAATCTTCCACAACAGGACATTAGAATAAAACCATAATTTGTCTAAATTTAAGTTTTGTTTTTCTAAAATCTTCCTGTACCTTCATATGAACTGCTAACGGTTTGTTCTATTCTGTCTATACCAAAGTAATGGAAGAGATGATCATGTGACTTCCAGGTGAGTAAACTTGCTGAACATCATCCTCTCTGCCCGCAGGAACTGTCCAAACACTTTGACAAGAGCGACTCCAGCTACGAGGTGGTCAAGGACGCCATCATCACCATGACGGCGGTGGCTTGGTACATCAACGATATGAAGAGGAAACAGGAACATGCCGTACGGCTTCAGGTGAACATGTGACCACAGATATCTCATTGAAAACTGACAGCACTGGTTTAAATGGGTACCACATAACGCAGCAGCACGGGTTTGATTCCTACCTGTGCCCTTTGCTGCATGTCATCCTCTCTCTCAGCCCTGTCCTTCCTGTCTGTACCTTTCATAATAAAGCAGAAACACGAAATAAGAGACTAATTTCCAAGTAAACATGACCCATCAGAAAACACAGTTAACATCAGAGCTGTTGATGTTAATTTTACTTCAATAACAAAAGCAAACTGTTCATAAGTTTTGAAAGTAAAATAATTTCTGGTCCTCACAGTGGCATTGGTACCCTGTAGTCTTCAGATTAACAGAATTATAATCTCATCCAACACTCCACATGTATTTAAAGATAAGTAGCGACCATATGTTTTTACTTTGTTACTTTATACCACTGTTTAAGGACTTTTGTCATTTATTGTTATGTTTCTTCATCTCATACTTGTCTGCGGGATGACACACAATGACATCCACTTTATGACAGTATGCAATAATAGGTATTTAATCAAAAAATAATTATTTATCGTTTGCTCTTTTAAGTAAAATATAGGATGTCTTATAAACACAGGGAAGGACACATTTGTCTGCATTTAAAGGTGTCCCGTGGGTTTTCTCAGCAGCTCAGACTGTGCAGCGTGTCAACATACTGGCACCCAGAGGTCAGCTGGGTGACCTTTGGGTGTCAAACTCTACAATTCCAGTACATTCCACCACTTCCCCCAACATGTGTTCTCAACCTTGCAAACACACAGGAACATGTCATTAAGCTGTTCAAATCACACGTGGACACGTTCAACCTCTTTAACAGAGCTGAGCGTGTCCGTGTGTGTGTATGCGTGTGTGTGTCAGCCTCATCTCATCTCCAGCCGAGTTTCTGATCTGTTTCACTTTGGTCTCGCTTTGGTTTGACATTTTTGTCTTTGACCTTTAATTTTCTCTTTCTTGAACATATATTTTCTGTGTTTTTCTCTGTTCAGTTCAAGTTTAGTTCAGCAGCGTTCCATTTGCACAGTAACGTAAAGTACCAACGTAAAAATTATTTACTGCAGTACTTAAGTACGTTTTAGGAGACTTCAGCGGGGTATAAATATTTTTGCAAATTATTACTTTAACTACATATCTGAAAGAAAATCTATACTCTTAATTCACTACTGTTGTCAAAATAGGCGGGGGCCTTTAAATAACCATAAAATGTTTGCCTTCAAGTGTACTCAATTATCTGTTCATTTACCAGTATGTAAGAGGTTAAATATTCTGTTTTGTTTTTTATATGAAGGCATGTGGAGACTCCAAAGATGATATTTTATTTTGCATTGTGCAAACAATTTACTATCATGAGAATACAAGCTGACAGAGCATTTGTTGGCATAACATTTAGAACTGATCAGGCATGTTTCAGACCCACAGAGGGGGAAAGCAAAAAAAAACTGGGTGGAGACACAAGACGGTTGTCAGTGTCTCCATCAATTAAAAAACAAAAGTTAGGAAAATAGGAAAAGTGCTTTGTACGAGTCTGCAGACATAAATAACAATGAATAGTTGAGACAAAGTGTTAGAGTCGTTCACTTCCAATGGGCCTCATCCATCAACCGTGTGTATGAATCAGATCTCATCCAGTTTGTAACAACAAATCCATGAAATTTATGGGATTCATTAAATTCTCAAGTGGTTGGCAGAACTCATAAACAGTACAAACTCTTTTAGAAGTTATTCTGGGAACATTTTTCCCTGTAAATAATTTGCACACTTCCCTAAAATGCACGGCCTTTTATGTGGCGTTTACTCATGCCAATCACCAAACGACTGGATCTGGTCAATTCAGTCTAAAATCAGATGGGATTCATCAGCACGTCCACTAAGCTACGATCAAATTAGATATCCTTTGAATCTGTCAGGAAATATTTCTTATTTTGATGTGTTCTGGAACAAAAAACTGAAAGATGAAAATGTGCAGATATTGATGAATGAGGTCCATTGTACCCATGTGAATACTGTAGGTATGCAAATACTTGAATACTTAATACTTCATGGGGACACTACTGACCTAACAGCAGCTCATGTGGCACCATGGATGAGCTAAACGAATGTAATGTTAAATAATAACAACATAACACGAAAAGATCGAGTTCTGCTGTTTAGTATTTGTTTGGCCCATGTCACTATTTTTGTACACATGGCAAAAGTTGCTGGATCAAAAGTCACTAAGTACATTTTCTTCAAAGGTTTTTTCTCAGAATTAAATATTAAAGCGGTTAATTTTTAAAAAGATAGATTCAGGGAGATTTTGTCTGTGACACTGCAAAGAAATGTGCTCGAGAGTCCTGAGTCAGGAAACATAGCTGGTAAAATGTCTGGGGATCCTTGGCTCCATCTCTATGACTGGTGCTGTGTCACAGCGTGCAGACACCAAAGTGCCTCTGTGTTCAATGCTGCGGTGGAGTCTCTACTCTCAGGCGCTGAAAGACTGCTGAAAATGGATTTAAGACTTTTTAATACTAAATAAGGCCTTATTCTTACACAAACACGTCTAAGAATTTTGAAGTATCCTTGACTGAGTGTTCTTCTTGCCCTCGCTCTGCCACACTTTCTCTCTCTCTGCCGGTGTAAGGGCTCACAGCAGTGCCAACTTTGTCATTAATAGTAAAAACACTGTGCATTCTTGGCACACACACACACACAGATAGAGGAGGTGTGTTTAGGAATGCTGCCATCAACTGCAGGTGACCTGTGTTTCATAAGTTTGACCTGTAACCTCATAGAACAGGAAGTATGCAGGTGTTGACCTTTGACCTTGCAGCAGCTGGGACCGGAGGTGAACTGTTCAAAGGCGCCCAGATGGAAACCGGCACAGATGTATTTTTTTTTACTTTTTTTTTTTTTTAACTTTCTGTTCTTCTGTTTGTTTTTTTAGGTATCACAATGCTCTGTTCGTATCATATTAAACCTTTTTAATATTCACGTTAACGTGGATTTTGGATGATGGAGATATGAGCTGGGTTCTGTAGTTCTTATTCAAATGTTCCTAATTCCTGTCAGCCGACATGAAATCGTTCTGGTTCCCTTTTAACTCCGAGGTAACCTCTACATCTTTACAAAACATTTATTCGAAATTCATCTGATAAGCCCAACAGTTTATAAGCCTACAGCTTAAGAAATCAGAATCAAGGATTTAACCATTGAATTGATTAGAGAGATGTTAATTGTTTTTCAACACTAAAGCATCTTTGCTAATTTTCTTCCATCACAGAATGCAGATTCTAACCTATAAGCGTTTAACTGGTATTGTATCATTTTCCCCTTCATCTAAGAGTCTTGGTCTTCCCTCTTCAACATCAAAGAATCTTAGAGATATGAGGGAAATAAGAATTTCCATATCTTAAAAAAAAGCATCCTAATACGTATCCTTAAAATAATCCTGAACTGTTTGCCCTAAAGTGGACTCAGTTACCAGTTCATTCTCTTCTTTGTCCGCCCTCCAGGAAATCGAATCCCTCCTAGTGAACTGGAGTGGTCCAGACCTGAGCGGGTTTGGTGAGCTGGTTCTGGAAGGTTCCTTCAAGGTCCAGAGGGTGAAGAAGGAGCGAGCGTTCTTCCTGTTCGATAAGATGCTGCTGATCGCCAAGAAGAGGCTGGAGCTCTTTGTTTACAGCACTCACATTTTTGTAAGATAATCCACATACGTTTGGTCAAAAGTCCAGTGATTCCAAAGAAACTGTCATATTTGAAGATCCCAGAAATAATAAATAATATCAACAGATTTAGCACCAAAATATATTGATTGTAACCCAAATTCAACAACTCAGACACCAATAACTAACATGACATTTTAACAGTGGTGTTAAGTGACGATGAACGAGTACTTCACTACAATATTTACTTTAGTGCAGTGTAGATATTTTTGCAAATTATTGCTTAAATCTATACTTTTACTTCTACTTTTGTCAGAGCAGGTTGGTTACTGGGCAGTTGATATTTTTATTCTGCAGACTATGCAAAAATGCATCAATGTGCAGACAGGGTTTAGTTTTGTTGGTTTGAATCAGTTTTAATTCTTCCCTCTTTGTGATAAATTAACTCTACATAGAGGACTCTGGACAGTCCAACTCATTGAATGTGATCTCTAAAGTTCAAGATCATCTTTAAAACAAGTTTGAAAAGCTTCAGTCAAGCGTTTAGTAACTGTCTTTCCTCATTTAAGATATATTGTATTTAGCTTTAAAGGACAGATATTAACCAAAAAAAGTATTTAAGTGAAATTAACGTCAGCAGCTCACTAACTTTTGTTAAAATATGTTTCCTGATACGTCAATTTTACTTGTAAGTAAGACATTTTTAAATGAGATATCTGTACTTTTACTCATGTATCACTCTGAGGTACATTTTGCGATGTGGAGTATGTTTTTGTAAGTTTGTCGTTTGTCTGCTGCAGTGCTGTAATCTGCTGTTAGTGGAGACGCTGAAGGATCCTCTGTGCTTCAAAGTATCAGACCAGACCATCCCCAAACAGCAGCACATCGTCCAGGTGAGTGATGACACTGACTCCCAGCTGTCTCTGGACTTGTATGTATCTGAGTCCAGAGACGTGGTGTCCCGGTTTTGACTGTCCTACTCGAGTCTGAGTTTGGCAGCTTTATTATCACCGCAACATTTTACTGCTTATCTCTTAAATGGTAAAATCTTATCCATGTCACACTATGACGATTTATTGATTTAGTTTGGATTGGAAATTTGTAGTATTCATTCTGATAGGCTCTGATAATCTTAGTATATAAACATCCAAATGTTACCTACTGGTTAATGGTTTGAATAATTAGTAGATTCATCATTTTCTCACTTAAGTCTTTCCTATTAAAATGCAGGTAAATTCTAACCCTGGTAGTCCAAAGCATCAAAACCAAACTTTATTGAATTATCTCTCAGTCAGTCTCTGCTCATATATTAAGATCAGATAATGCATAAATTGACAATTGATTTTAACAATATCATGTTTTTCGAAACGTTTGATGAATAAGAAAGAGCCACAATATGATATGATATATGAGAAATATAGAAATCTATTTTGAATAACAACTTTGAAGATGGGAATACCAATTGAACTATAAAAGTGCTTCAATTGTGTGCTGGGTTTATTGATATGTCAGTGAACTCTATTTATCAGGGTGATTTTTTTTTTTGTGCTTATTCCTCTGTACCTGAGGAATAATTGGCTATTAAAAATCATACCCTTTTCCCTCATACAGACAAAGAATCAAGAGGAGAAGCGACTGTGGGTGCATTACCTGAAGAGACTGATAGTAGAAAACCATCCAGCCTCACTGCCACAGAAGGTAAGGCAAAGGAAGGAAGGGCCTATGTCAGGTCATGACATATCATAAACGATATATGTGACGTTATATGAGTCCCATAGTTGTTTCATGTCCATGTAACCACCAGTAACTCTTCATTATCTTTATTATCAATTATATGTTAGTATTAGTACAAGCAGTAAAAATAAGAGTAGTAGTAGTAGGAGTGGTCTATGGAGGGTCCTCCCACTGTTAGTAGTTAAGTAGTTTTCTGTTGGTCTTTGCTGCCATGTGGTGGTCAAGTAGCACTTTTCAGAGTCAGACCTGAAAATTTTACATCCATTTTGGAAAAAAAAACCCTCAAGTTTACCATTTAGTATCTCTCCAATTTTATTAACAGTCATTCATAATGACATTAAGTATGTTTACCACATCATCATATACACTGTATGAATGTCAGTGAGGGTTTATGATGCATTATTAATGGCCACACGTTACACCATCCTGAACACACACTCAATCTTGACCTACCTGGAATCTCCGTATATTTCATGTGAAATGACGTTGGGTCAGTCATTGTCTGAGACTTTCTTAAGAAACAAAGGGCTGAGTCATTCCTTTCAAAAATAGCAGCATCCTCTTGTCATGGCTATTTTTAGTGAGCAGCTGCAGACTTAAAAAAAAAAAAAATCTTCTGTCATGAAGACCACCTGTCAGATGACTCAGTTAAAATTCACACATGTTCCCCTTTTTTTAATTACTTTCTTTTTCTTCCAGGCTAGGCAGGTTTTGGGAGATAACTTCTGCCAATGTGAGTTCACACACTGCGTTTCCTTTCACTTTGGGTTTTTTTTTTCTTTTTGCTTGCTTTTCTCCATACATACTCTATATTTCTTTTTTGTTGCTTAGAAGGTGTTATGTAATGTGTATGTTTGGACATATAAAATGATGTGCAGATGGAGTGACGTCACTTTGTGTGTTTTAGCTCCCCAGTTTGACCAGGAAAACCTAAAGAAATCCGCTGCATCACTGCGGCTGGATGACATCCACAGCTATCACCGCGGCAGACGCCAGTCAGGTCAGGGTTTGCTGCGCATTACCCAAAATTAGAAATGTCAAAACCTACGTATTACAAGAGGATTCAGTACTGTGAGTTTACTGTTGAGCAGGGTTTTCTTCAATTCATCTTATTAGTATTTACCATTATGCATTGAACCCTTAGAAACCAGTGTAAACCAATTAAATAGATAAATACAGCACACACACAACCACCTAGCAACACCCTGGACACCACCTTAACAACAAGATAGATACGATTATTATACATAAATTATTATTTACTGTAGTAAAGAAGTTTTGATTTGTTTTGACGTCGTCCCCTCTTCCGTTTTTGTCCCACAGAGCCCCCAGAGTTGCTGATGTACACACCTGAGAAATCGAGGAAGAGTTTGCCTCTGCTGCTGGAGGGGAACCTGTCATACAGGCGCACCAGGAGACGCTCAGGTAGTACAAAGATAATTAATTTTTATTATTACTATAATTTGAATTACTATTATTTGAAAATGTAAAATGAACTGAAAACACATAGAATCTACAGTGTGTGTGTATTGGCATGTTTCACTGAGTCCCAATGATCATGAGGAATGTGGATCTAATCTTAGTTTTTCATCTTCCAGCTCCAGCCAAAGACATTGAAGCAGCTTTTCATCCCAGCGGTAAGAAAATCTCCCCATCACATTTCATTTATAACTGAGCTTTTATTTTGAATTCACATTGTAAGGGAGCCAATTGACTTATTCTTCTGATGGTCACATAACTCTCTGTGCACAGACGTAAAACTAGTATGGTATCAGCATGGTCTGTACACATAAGTGTGGCTTCGACTAGTGAATAATGTGACATATGTAACATATGACATTCTGAGTGACATGATCTGTCTGAAAAGAAACAATGATTAACAATACAGTAAGAACATTAAGGAGTCCATCCATTATCCAGGCTGATTTCCTTTCAGGCAGAGGGTAGTGTACCTTCAACAACTGTAGGTCAGATTGGACAAGCAAGTAACAGAAGTGGCTCTTGTTGTTTTCCATAACTTAAGAAAAGGAAATCATTTTACAGGAAAAGGAAATACAGAAAAATCTATTTTACAAATGAGAATAAAGTCTGGAAACTTCTCCTCTCGTGGTACGTAATAATATTTATAGTAGAATTTTTAGTGATGTGTCATATTTTATTTATTTATGAAATTGTGAACATTAAGGAGTGTGGGAAAACTAATGGCATACACAAAGAGAAGGTTTTAAAAAGAAGATTAAGGAAGAGGCTTGTAGTGGAAAGTATTGAATGTCACTCTTTGCTCACCTCAAGTTTACCTGACATAATTTATGGGTTTTCTGGCTTTAGTTTTCTATTGTAATCTGATTCTGAGGTGTCGTAACCTGTGATTTTACTCTGAGGGCATAAAGTTGTGTCCAGACTTGTTGTAAAATGAATCCACATCACCAAAAGAGGAATGCTGATCTAATCAGACAGAAGTGTATTGTATTGTTGATTGATTGTAATTTTGTGGTTGAAAAGATACAGTCCAAGCAAAAAAAAAACCCTGATAACATCTTTCTCCCTATACCTTTCCCGCCATCTTCAATTCTTTCATTCTTCTCTTCATTCCGTCCACTGCCGTCTTTCCTGGAATCCATCAGATATAAAGGTAAGACTGCATCTCAACGCTTCCTTACCCCAGGGCGGCATGGGCTGTTTTATGACTTTGTCTGTAAAATTGTCTGCGGGCTGTCATCTGCAACTCAGTTTAAAATGAATGATCCAAGGAAATAATGATGCAAAGCACAAGAAAATGAACAGAAAAAACAACAGGGAATTTATGTTGGATTGGAGAGGTCAAATCTCTCATCTCTTATTGGTATTCTATAAACACGCATTCAGTTTTTGACAAGAGTAATTATTGTATATATTACTTGAATTGTCAGCAAATGACATTTCGTCTGATTTCAGCGTCTCAAATAAGTGAAGTAGTAACAACTTTCCTTGAATGTTTTGTCAAATCCATTTTGTATTTTTCATTCCTGCTGCTGCGGATGGATCACTAGCTGGAGGTTTTGGAATTTTAGAAGATAATCATGCAGATAATCTTACACATATCGTTGTTAATCATTTCCGCCCGAAATCCCCTGTCAAAAACAAAAGTGAGTTTTGTTGTTGAGTCGCTCCAATAAACTTTCAGAAATACAGAAAGAGAAAAAAACCTGCATAGAAATGTTCTACCCCAAATATAACAACTAGAAAGAAATGTATGGAGGATTTCACCAATTATTTAAAACAATTTTTGATCATGAAAATACAGAGAAATCAGCTTTCAAAGTGAAACTTTTTTGTTTCTGGGTGACTTGTACAAGGTTCAGTCTTTTTGATGTTTTTGCAGCAGGCAGGCATTGAGGGTGAGCTGTGTCAGATGGACAGTCTGGGCTCAGCAGGAAGTAGCAGCACACTTGCCTCCTCCGTCATTGAGGTGGAGGCCGAGCGCACCGAATCGGAGCTGACACCGCAACTGGGACCAAACCGGGCAGACAAGGTATTTTAGACTTGATATGGCATTAGAGGATGTGACGTGATTTTAGATTATATTACATCACGGTGGAAGTTGGTAAACTGGTGTGTTACGTTTTGCAGACTTGAGATTTAAGACCTTAATTAGACCTCAATTCAATTCATTGCAACGTAATTGTACTCTATTGTCTTCTGTTCCTTTCCAGGATGAAGACGAGGATGGCATAGAGGAGTTATCCCCCCTCTGCCCTCCTCCCACCCTGTCCATCACAGAGGAGATCATGGAGTTCATCAACCAGAGCAGAGCCAGAGAGGGACTGGCTTCCATTCGTGACGACACTCTGGTTAGAATATGTTCTGCTGTACTATAAAAACCCACATGAGTCAAAATAGGTAACTTGTTAGCCAGACTGGGGATAGATCACCATGGCATCGCAGATTTTGCCAAGGGAGGTCAAGGCTTGTGCTCTTTTGTTTTCATGGTTGGAGAAACGACCACCAGTTTCACAAATAATGTCTCAAAGAAAGCAACTGTTCCAGACCCACCCCAGCTCTATAGCAATATGAGGAAGGCAGCACAAACTAAACCTATGCAAAAGAACAAGCAAAATACTCCAGTTTTTCCCAAGTAAATGATCATATTATTTCTTTCACTGTTATTGAAATCAATTGATCTTCTCATGATTCTTTTTTTGTAGGAACAAACATTGGATGAGACCAAACCAAGCCAGCCTCCCTCCAGTGAGACCAACTTCACTTGCCCCCTCCCCCCAGTTGCCTGCCCCCACAGCCCAACTCAAACACCCACAATGCAGGATGTAGCCGTGCCAGGGTACTCTATAGATGAGGAGGAACTCGAAAATGTGAGAACTACTGACAGAGTCCAAGAAACTTTCGATGAAACGTTTAAAGAAGAAAAGAGTGAGGAAGTGGACAGAGAGGTGGAGCAAGAAGTAACAGGAAAAGACAATGAAAGATGGGACAATGGAGAGAGAGAGGGAACCATTATGACCCCAACACCCCTGTCTTCCCGTCTCCCCACATCCACTCCTCCTCCCTCCATCTTAGAGGAGGAGAAAGAGAGGAGCTGCACCTTTGACCTGCCAAATAAGGAGCAGAACACACTGAATACTTTGTCATCTCACAGCCCAGACCTTCTTCATCTTCCCATACAGAGTCTGCCACCCAAAAGAAGGTCCCACCTCACAAGGAATGACAAAAGGATCATTGAAAAGATCAGGAGTTACTATGAGGCAGCAGCAGAGGCTGAAGAGGAAGAGGCAGAGGATGGAGACGGAGAGTCTACAAGAAGGAGAAACAGTTTCTCACAAATCCCCTCAGGCTTGGTCAAGGAATCTGTTTCTCGCTTTGATTTGTGTGGACACCAGGCGGCAGCAGAGAGTGGATCAGCCAAGTCTGAAGGTGCTGAAACAATTGAGCCACACGGAGGGGGAGATCAAGAGATTGAACCTTCATCCCCTGCCTCTGTCTCATCTCCATCCACAGCAGATGAACAAAATGATGGACAGATCGATGAGCTGGTCAGCTCCACGGGCAGAGAAACAAAAGGAGAAACCATGTCAGGCCAACCCCGTTCACAACCAAGCAGGCCTGTCGGAGACAAGACTGAGACTTTGGACGCCAATGGAGAGGTCTGGACAAAAGAAATAAACAAAAGATCTGAGAACAGAGAGGAAGGAAACTTGGATTCTGTGGTCAATAAGGAGAATGCAGAAAATGTCCTCAAGGAAGAAGGACCATCTGCTGCCAAAGATGACAAAAACAGGAATGAATCAACCAAAGTTATTGTTCGAGATGAAGCTACTCCCAATATGCATGGACTGAACCAAACAAATCCAGAAGAAATGAAAGGACGTTACAAAGAAGCTGCTGCACCTCTACCACCCTCAGACCAGTGTCCAAAAACGGAGACCAAACCTCAGAGCAGAGCCAAAAGCTGGGACCTAACCAAACCAAGCAGGGAACTTGAAAGTCTACCCAAAGCGGGTCGATGGTCCCGGCACTCCAGGATCGTCTCCGCTAATCGGCCCTTGTTTGAGAGCATGAGATCAGACGTCAGAGGTATTGGGCTCTTGGAGGCTGTTCCAGTGGTGGATTCAGTTCTGATGGAGAACTCTGAACGGATTCTAAGTAAAGTCCAAACCCTGGCCCAGATGTACAGTGCCAAAGCGAGCAGCATGAAGGTTCCACTGCATCAGAAACGAGCCGGTGCTGGTTGGAATCAAACCTGGAGCTCAACTAATATTTCTGATTTCTCAAACCAAATTAAAAATCAGGTTGAAAAGCAAAGTGAAACACAGAACCAAAATGAGTTTCAACAACAAATACAATACCAAAGACAAGTCAAATATGAGGCTAAAACTCATGCACAGGAAGAGCATAAAACAAAAACACAAACAAGCTTATATCACCAATCTGATGTCCTTACACAGACCAAACATGATACTCAAACTGACTCTGAGACCAGATTTCAGAGCCACACAATCACAAAAACCCAACAGCAATCACAAATCCAAACCAAAAGCAAGACGTGGAGTCAGACACTGCACCAAAGCCAAACCCAGAGCAAGACCCAATCCCAGACGCTAACAATGACCCAGCACCAGAGGGAGCAGTGGATACAGGAGGACAAGAGGAAGGACGAGAGCACAAGGAAGAGAGCAGAGAGCCTCACGTATGGTAAGATAGCTGGACTTCATTTCTATTTATCATATTTGTTGACTTCTCGGCCCTTTCCAGAATAGCAGGTACTACAGTACTTGTTTATACCGCCTTGTTTCATCCTGGTAGAGCTTCTTCTGACAGGGGTTTTCGACTGGTGGTCCATAGTGGTATTGCGTGTGGTCCTTGACAACTAACTCAGTAATGTGATTTTAACGCTTGAAGTAATTGAAAATACTTTGTTTTTATTTGTACTTTTTATTTTCAGTTTTGTATTTCTGGTTTGAGTTTGAGGTTCCACTCTCACACCTCTGTGAGAGTGGATTTTCCTCACAGGCATACCTAAAGATTAAGTGCAGGGCTAAGATGGAGACATGAGACTGTCCTTATCCACCACCGTACCGTTATAAAGTAGGATCAAGAGGGTTGTTTTCAGCTCAACAGGTTGAAAATCCTTCCTTTAGAATGTAAAGATGACATCATTTAGTGCTGGGGTAATCATACTAGCCATTGTTTACTTCTAGATTCCCAGGACTCGGTGATGGTCCCCAGTGAGCCTCTGATGTTTGGTCATGTGTTAACCAGAGAGCAGCAGTCTCTTCACCAGATGAATGGATTTTCCCTCTCCAGGCCCAGAGATTTCATTTCTGCGTTGTCCAAAGACAGAGGCTTTAATATAACTCATAAATCTGATCAAGACTCTCTGCTGTCCACCATGCGTCAGGATAACCAACCCACTTCAGCAAGGGACCCATTCTTCAGTCTGTCCCAGAATCAGGGTGACTATCCTGGGTACACCACCAGTTACATTCAGTCGGGTTCAAGAGGTCACCACCTGTCACAATCCCAGGAGAAGAGCTATGGATTGGGAGGCAATTCCCATGATATTCTAACAATGTCCACTGCGGCTCTGGATCGTGGCTGCAATGAATTCAGGGACTACAGCTCTGACTTAGTCACAGGAAGAGGTCAAGGGTTCAGTGAGAATGGCAGCATATATTCAGATGCAGAGGAGACAGAGAAAACAGAAAGGTGAGTGGAAGATATCGTAAGAAGTAAGTCGTAAATGACAAAATAACAAGAAGAGATTGGGTACGGTGCAAATTAAAATTGTAAGCTACTGTATAACATATTTGTCCTTTACATCTGTAATGTGTTCCCTTCTCTTTGTGGCAGGTCAAAGCTGAATGTTAAACATCCCATGACCTCAGTCACTCAAGACTATGATTATGAACACAATATACACAAAGATGTTCAAAGTGTTCACACAGAGCCTGAATACACAACGCCACAAACAGAAACCCAGAAGAAAGCATCTTGTGTGGGTAAAGAGCACGTCGCTGTTCCGGAGGACGCTGGAGCTCCAATGGAGGACAAGCCTGCTCAGGAGCAAAGCAGGTTCAAAGACACCAATCATAATTTAAAGGATTTGTCCTCGCAACGCAGCATGCCCCATCAAGATTCAACTGTGATCTTTTCTGGAGAGATGTCGCACTACGAGTCGTCAAGGGAACCTGCTCCTCCACCGCACCCAAGTTATCCTCTACATGTAACCTTTGAGCAACAACAAAATCACAGTCAGAATGCACAGAATCTCACAGAAGCCTTAGACAGGTCTGCACGCAGCCAATGTTCGCCTTTTCAAAGCCAGCACCCAAATCCTATCCCTCCGCATCCTCCACCAGTGCAGAGTGTGGAATGTCTGCCAAGATTCACCAGCCAGAGACCTGATGATCTGCTCACTGCTACGTGCAAAGAGGCGCTGTCTAACACCTTCAGTACAAATACCACATCCACAAATGCCCACAGGTAACAGGTGACATTTAGAATTAGGCTGACTTAAAGACAATATGAATAATATTCATGAGCTACAAGGAGTGCTGTATTTTTGGAAGATCAAAGTATTGCAATGGTTCAAAGCAGAACTCCTGAGTCAACGCTCCTCAGGGCAATTCCTTCTTTGCCGTTGCCAGATGTGTGTGTAGAAAGGAATGTTAGCTTTGCAATGTGTTTCTGAAGTTTGACAAAATTGATGGCTGTATTTTCATAGCTGAACATTTTACTCTTTTTTGGACTGCCCTTTGACTTTTTCCCTTGTTTTGTTTCATGTTCAGAAACCTAAGCCAGCAGGACACAGGAGACCTCACCGTATCGCCTGCCTCCAACCTCCTCTCAGGCAGTCGTCCTCCCTATAGACCCTCCTTGGAGATGCCCACCCCGGGGAAGGGACAGAGTCAAGCAGACACCACATCTGATCAGAGCAAAGAGGTCACCCGGTCCTCTTCTGCTATCGCCGCCACTTTCAGACCCTTTCCCTCAGCTCCATCCTCAGGCCGAGCACGTCCTTGTTCTTCACCTTTCAGGGTTGTTCGAGCTTCTTCTCCCACTGCAATGTCAGATGAAGGTTTCACCTCCCCGTCTAAGACTCCACCCCGCTTCTCCCCAATTCCCTCTATAAGAGCTCCCTCTGCCTTCTCTCCCACTACCTCCTCTTCACTCACGCCCTCCTCCTCATCATCCTCTTCTTCAGGGAGGCCTTCATCCGTAAGAGCTCCTCCTCCCTCCTCCCCCACACCATCTTTGTCTGTTAGCTTCTCCCCCACGGTGTCATCCTCTGCATTCACCAGATCATTAGCTGCTTCGTGTATCAGCCAGTCTATCAGCCAGAGTATGGCCAAAAAGAATGCATCACGCCAACCAACCCTAACAATGGAAGACCAAAGCATCCCCCCACCTTTATCATTACCCTCCTCCTACCTAAGACAGCGTTCCCCTTCGCCTAAATTTCCTCCTGGCCAGCAGGACTCAAGCACTCCTGATTATCCCCAGCTAGGGTGCACAAAAGACAGGTACCAAATTCCAAGATGTCCGCCAACTTATCTCCGGTCCTCTAGCTCTTCTCCCTCTCAGTTGCAATCTCCTCCTTCCCTTTCCCAACGCTCTCCTTCTCCTTCCTATCATCAGCCTCCTAAGCCCTTCTGCACTTCTCCCTCTCCCTCGCGTTTCCATTCAAATTCTGACTTATCTCAGAATACAAACAACAACAACAACAACAACAACGTTAGTTTAGCCACTGTTGTCAACAATGTAAGCGACGGCAGCAATAGTACTGTTAACACTGCCCTCAATAATGGCAGTTGGCCAGTCAGTCCACGGAATGTACCCATAGCTAACTCAACACCTTCGCAGCATTCCCATGACCATGGATCACACAATCGAGTAGCTCGTCCTTTCTCTGCATCGGAACCCAGCTCGCGAGTTCAATCTCCTTCTCCATCTTCCTCCCCAACCGCTGCCTCGTTCGCCCGCCTCTGCTCACCTCCTCCTCAACATAATTACTCGTCCCCCATGGCTAACAAACCTCCCCACCCCCGGAGTCAACGGGTAGGAAGCACCACTTCCCAAAATCCACTAGGCTTAACCTTGGAGATGCCCCGGGCCTCTTCAACTAGTTCCTCTTCCTCATGTCTGAGCCCTCGCATCCTTTCCCCGCCTCCTATTGGAGTTTCAGTGAATGTTTGGACAAATAACGTTGCGGCACCTCAACCAAGAAATCCACGACTCACTCCCTCCTCTCCTGCTTCCTCCTGCCTCTCTTCCTCTGTCGTCTCACCAACCTCTTTCACTATTTCCTGTCTCCCCTTGTGTGGTCCAACAGCCCCGTCCCCTTCTCTTGCATCACAAACCGCCTCCCAAAACCTTCGTAGGTCTTGCTCCTCGAACCTGGCAGAAAGACCCCCAAGCCCAGCCCGAAGCCACTCCAGTGCACTGCGCCGATCCTGGGCAGAGAACAGTCAGAGGTCTTTTGGTTTTAGTGGTCGAGAATCCTTTGATCAGCAGGAATATATTCCTGTCAGTCCGAGAAGTGGATGGTCCTCCCCGTCCAGTCTTAGCCCCCGGGCTTCCTTTCAGGGCCCAGTCTCATCTGGCAGGCTTACTCCAGGGAAGAGCACAGTTGGTATGCAGCATTTCACCAGCAATCCCTGGCCAGATGTTCGTGACGTTTCTAACAAATACAAGGGAACTGATAGCCCTGATATGGGTGCAAATGCCACTGTCATCACCTCCTCTCCCTTTTCCCTGAGTTCCCATTCTCCAACGTTCCTCTCCTCTGCTGCATCTACATCCTCTCCATCCAGAACCCAAGCGGAATGGAGAGACGAGGAGCTAGAGGAGGGAAGCTGCCGTACCCAGCTGATCTGTGCCTACGTCCCGAGGCCCTCTTCTGTGCAGACTCTTTCCTCTTCGTGCCTGGCTCTCTACCCCTCAGGCTTGACGTCTCCTCCACCTGCTGGCTACCAGCAGCAAAGCCACCATGACCGACCTCAGCCTCAGGTCCAAAACTCCACAACACCTCCTGCATCCTTAACTCCGGCCTCATCTCCCCTGCCCTCTGCCCATTCCACTCCCACCAAACCAGGGAGCCAGAAGACCAGTTATGCTACCACAGTCAACCTCCAGATTGCTGGTAGTGGTCGAATAACCTCCTTCAGTACAGCACAAGTTAGCCTGACTCAAACCCTGCAAGCTGGAGGGGGTGCTGGTGCTGGAGCGCCAGGTCAAGGACAGGTTTTGAGGAGAGTAAGCATCAATGGACTTTCACACCTTCCTCCTCATTCTCCTCCTCCTCAAAACTGTAACTATGGCTATGAATGATGGAAAAGGAAAACTTGGACCAAACACAAAATTCTAAGAGGGAACAGGTCGAATAGACCAATAGAGACATTAAAGTCATTTAAAAATAGCAAGTCCTTAGGTGATGTAGCTATGGCTCCATCTTGTTGAACCATGATGTAGCCATAGTCCATGTCTGTTAGTTTGTCTGGACCTTGAGCATAAATCCCTGGCTTCAACCATCAACATTCTGCTTAAATGGAACAAATTGAGCTTACCAAGATTTCCTCTCTGTTCCACAGCTTGAAACTGACCCTCACGCATGGATTGGGAGTAAACATTGTTATACACATGTGTAAAGACTTTCCCTCCAGTTTGATAACATGGAAAGGGATGTGCACTAGAGACTGCCCTTAATCCCTGAATGTCCACACCACGAGGTGAAGGGACTGCGTCCAAAGATGGATTTGATATATCTCAAATGGGAGCACACCCCGGGTTGTGCAGATTATCCAAATAAACATCTGTTTGATAGCTTTGGACTGTACCAAGACATGTATTTGATTTCTTTTTCTTTTTTAAAGATAATTTTACCAGTAAAATGTGTTTCCAAATTAGCCCTGCTCACCCCACCAAGGCCGACGTGGTGAAAGTAACACATCCACCAAGTGTCGTTTGTACTTCAGTTGCTTATTGTATTATTACTGTTTTCTTTTTCTAAATATGTTTTAATATTCTGTTGAAAATATAGTAGGCTGTCTATCCAAGGCCAGTGTTTAAGGTTTGTGATAATTGTGTTTATTAATAATCTATCCATTTAACCTGTTTTGTTATTCTTCTTTTTGTTGACTTTATTTATGAAGTTAGTCTTAATTCTCTTTGGCACTTAATATTCCGAAATCAATGTCTGTATTTTGCACAATCTCCCTAGCTTAGTGTGTGTGCGTTTGTTTGTGTGCCTGTGTGTATATGTGTGTGTGTGTGTGTGTGTGTGTGTGTGTTTGACGTGTCTGGGAAGTTTTCGTCCTACTTCAGACCAAACAGATGTCTTTGTGATTTAAATGCTGTTATTTCTCTCTTTGTGTATGCAGTGAGTTTCTCCAGTCATTAGCGTCCAAAATCTGACAGACACTTTGTTTTTTCTAAAGCGAACATCTGTTTTAGCCAGTGGTGGATGAGGTACCTCAAAGTTGGACCTGAGTCAAAGGACAGAAATCTCATGTAATAAATAAAATTGACTGGTCAGAAATCATACTGGAGTAAAAGTCATTAAGCTGCTGATGTTCATTTGATTTAAGTATTAAAAGTATTTTTAGGATAACAATTGTACATAAGTATTGTAAGTAAAAGTTAAAAAAAATGTTCATGCTCGCAGTTGCATTTATACTTTGTGATAATCTTAAGTCTGCGACCCCAAAATTCCAGTCTCAACCCTCCGCCTGTCTTTAAAGAGAAATATCGACCTTGGACCTACCAATCGATTCAAAATGAAGCTTTTCAAACTTGATTCAAAGATGAGCTTGAACTTTGGAGGGCACATAAAATGAGTTGGACTGGCAAGTGTACCAATATGGCTTTTTGTGTGTCAAGTAACCGTCCGATCTGTATAATTGGGGGATATAACAGAGAAACGCTACGTGGGGTTTCGTTTTATCGTCACATTTTGCAAGAGAAGACATAGCTACAACTTAGAGTAAACACTTGTGAGTATGAGACTATAGTGAGTGTGAGTGTTTATCCCCCTGCCACCGTATGCTAACTTAGCAGCCTTTTAAGGAAACAGTAAAGCGAAGCAATTTAAGTGCGTTGCAGACAGATTGTGCTCGGAAATGCCAGCAGCAGGCGCTGAAGATAAAGGAAATAGCAATCAAACGTAAATTAGCCCGCTGTTCTTTGTCAAATCTCTTTTGAGCCTGTGCTTGCCTGCCTGTCTGTCATGGTGGATTCATTGTTCCTGCCTGGAGTTATCTTCCATCAGAGTGTGTTTTGAACCGTTTACCTAACTTGTCCTGGGTTTGTCATGTTTGTGCATCAACAGAATAACAGGTGACAGGGTCTCTCCTTCATTATCGAATGATCAATGTCCAACATTATTTCCTCTATGCCTTTTTGAACAGGGGTTTTCAACTGGTGGTATGCAGCCTAGTGATCTGTGGATTTGAATCCCAAAAACCTTTAAAATATTTTATTGTTTTTATATATGTTCTTTGAGAATAATCAAATCCACAGTAATAGAATGTAGTCTGGCTCACTGGACTGGAGACAGAAAATGACATGAGACTGTCCTTGTCCACCACCGTAACTGCCAAGAAGGGACAGATTGTGTACAACTCAGCACGCCCACAAATGTCACTAATAGGTAAGAAAAAAACTTCAATCTCAGCCCTTTAAGAGGTCCACAAGTGGCTTCTGAGTCAGGAAGCTCCACGGTTCAGGTTGAAGTCCATGGTGTCCTGTATCCTGGTGCACTATGGCATGCTGTTAGATTTGATTCTTATGTATATCAGCTGACATTCCTTTGATTGATTTCAATTTCTGTTTCAGCCAGCGTAATATTTGAACCTTGCTCACCACTGATCAGAGATCTTCAGCTGTTGTTTACTCTGCAGCTGTGGACTCTGCTGTCACGACAGATAAGAGAAAATTGTTGTAAATGGCTGAAGCTTCAAACATAAAGGACGTTTGGACATAACTTTTATGTGTTTGTACATTTATGGATACATCTAAAATGCAAAAGGTGCAAAGTTTAAACAGCTGCGGGGGAGGGGGGTGTTGGCACCTAAGCTCTGATAAGCAGAGGAGGTGAACATCGTATCTTATCATCCTGGCAGCCTGAAGACAAGCTGATCGCAGTGAGTATCATGCTGGCTTGCTGTTACTTAAAGTCTTTTCTATCAAACTGCACCTTTTCCACAGACATTAAGGGTTTTTTTTATCATGATTTAATGTGGAGGTTTTTTTCATATATCCACTGTTTCATATTGATATTTAGCAGAGCTGCCTTTGTCAATGTATGAATTTTGACACAATGATAAATGGCTGATAAGAAAACAATTATTATTATTATTTTCATGGCTTCTGTTGCCCTCTGTACTCACAACCATGCAAAGAGAGAGACAGTAAATGTATTTTTGAAAGTTGAAGTCAGTGGAGTGGTACTACCTATAATCATGCAGTAGGTGATCGCTGTCCTTGTTACCTGAGCCCTCAGAGTATTGGGATCAGTCATTAGATGCTCAAAATATTTAATTCAGGCTAATAGGATAAAATATCAATAGATGCCCTATTTTGCAATGAAATTTAATATGTGGACCTTCAAGTCACACCTTTTAACAAATGCTGATGAAAGCACTGTGCTGATTATCAGATCAGGATCTGATGTGTCTAGTGCAAAATCAATTAAATGTCTTGAAGAGCATTGATTGTGCCTGTAGCTCTAAATAAAACATTTCCAAAATGTTTCCTTTAAAATTCCACTTTTTATTATTTTATGACTGAAAACATTGGCAATGCTAGTGACTCTTACCAATATGATACTTAGAAACAAAGCAAGTTTATTGAACCAATATTGCACAACTGTGTGACTGCTGGGAGTCTGACAACTAACTGCCATCAGATCCATTCGTTCATATGGAAAAAAACTGTTCACTGTGGGGGCGTTGACGAGCTGTCATGTCTGCGTTCCTTTCGTAGTATTTTATGCAGCAGCTCATCAATCCATGTGTCCCGCCACTCAATCCAGCTTTGAAATGTGGTTCATCCGTTTTTCAGTCATTGTTGCCTTTATTCTCCGCAATGTGAGTTACACCAGTCGGACCTTGTGTGCCCACGGTGAGCCCCTTTGCTTTCAGGTCTGTGGGCCGTCTTGAGTGTTTTTACACTCAAAAGAGCCACGTGGAGTGCATAGATAATGAACAATTTGAACTCATGGCAGTGCTTGAGGGATGTTAGGGTATATGAGCAGGGGCGCATATGGGGGGGAAAGTTAGGACGATTCTAAGGGCCCATTACTGACGGGGGGCCCAAAAATGAGGGAAAAAACAAATATAAAATTATTAATCCATCATCATTAATAGAATATTTTATTCAAAATATAGTAATAAAACTAACAGTCTCTTTATCTTTACTTGTTTTTGGCAAAAAGTAAACATTCATATTGAACATTCCCCTGTATCCGCATGAAATGGTACAGTCCTGCCCGAGCACGTCGGTACTCGCTACCAGAGAGGAGTGCTGAGAAGAGGAGCACCGCGGTCCTGCCAGAGTGAATGGGTGCTCCTTAGCAGACAGGAGTTGCACCCTGAGGCGAGGAGCACCGTGGTCCTGCTCCCCAAAAGGAAATCTGGTTTCTGAAGGAGGAAACAGAGAGGAAAAACAGCAGATAGAGAAAAGAAAGGGCAACGAGGTGCTGCCCAGTTTTTGTCAGAGAAAGGTGTGTGTCGTCTGTGTGTGGTAGAAATTAACCTGTTAGCTTCATAAATTACAGACTCGCAGTGTCCCGTTTGACTCCTTTTTATCCTAAATTGAATCGACGTTTATCAAACCGTTCATACTAAATCAGTGTCCGTGCCCCTCCTAGTACCAGACTCTCAGCAGCCCTGTCCTTATTGTACAGACAAAACAAAAACACCAGGGAGGCAAAAGGAATAAAAATCTATAAATAATCTTAATAAATAAACTTGATAACCAAAATAAAAGATCAAATCTAATGTGCAGGTAATTTGGGTCATTTAGCAGGTCATATTTAGCAGGATTCAGCGCTGTTCTATTTTTTTCCACGGTGCATGCTGTTAATTTAAGTCAATAGAATGGTCGTGCCTGAAGTTTTGGTTATGACGTTAAAGCTTTAGATGGCTCGATCGGGTCATAAATCTGAGGGTCAGATTAGGAGCTGCTCATGTTCTGCAGCTTCAAGCGTGACTCAGTTGGTCACTCAGTAAGATGTCACCACAACTTTCCCGCAGTCACATCTGCAAAAATCCACCGTATCGGGGAAGGGAAAGTTCCTCATCTCCTTCACATTTAGGGAGTAAAATAGTTTATTCTGTCTCAAGCTGTCTTCCAAAAAAGTTCTTGGGGGAAAAAGAGGATTCAAAAGACAGAAAGGTTCAAATAGATACTTTAAAGTCATCGAGTGGCTGATAGCAACAAAATCAGGCAAATCAGTTTTGCGGTTTTCCTGTAGTGGCTTGTTGCATTGAATGAGTTGACATGATATTTACAGTTGTTGGAAATGCAGAGACGTGTCACATTTACAAGGAGGTAAAAGATAGAGGGTCCTTTTTTTAATATACGTCATTCAAAATGTTAGGACAGAGACTTAGGTAATATTGGTGTGTAAATTTCCCTTCAGGCAATTAAACAAGAATGCTGGCTGGATTTCTGCAGCTTGAATCCCTGCAGAGGTGTTTGATGGAGAAATCAGTCACGCGCAACAGTAGAAGAGGAGGACAAAGAAGGAGAGGGGGGTTAAAGTGAGCAAGAATCAGAGCAGTGTTTTAAAAAAAGAAAAGGGTAGAGGGGAGAAAAAGTGGTAAACAAGGTGACAGAAACAGTCTGGAGAACATGAAATACTGGAGGAGGAGGGGGAGGCGGAGGAGCTGAGCACAAATGGGAGGAGTGAGATGGTGAGAAAAAAGGGGGTGGAGAGGGACATGGGAGGAATATGAGAACCTAAAATGTGAGACAGAAGACAGCAAGGTTCCGTCCGTTTTGTGTCTGTGCAGGAGCTGCGCTTGCTCTCCATTCATGCATCTATCCTCCTTTCATCCCATAAACAGCCTGCAGAGTCGCAGTCCGCAGAAATCAGACGAGTCCCGGAAAAGGCGATAAAACAGCAGCTGCAACGTTTTAGACTGTTGTTTTGCAATAAGAGGCCGGGATTTGCTGAAGGACTGGAATCAGATCAGGAGAACATTTCCTCTCACTTTGGAACCATCTGTGTTCTCTTTCTTCAAAAAGCAACATGGATTTTTCACATTCGACCACTTTGACTGCTTCAAGGAGTCCACTGATGCTGGGTCCTCTCTCTGATACACAGAGATAAACCGGAAACAGAGAGCAGGCCCGGGGAGTAATTGACCGAGTTGTTTTATATGTGGAATTTTTTCCATGGATACAAATCAAGCAGTTTGGAGAGAATCCCACTTTTTTTTTCTGTTTTCTTGAAAGTAATCTTTCGATAAACATCACTGTCTCGTATTAAACAGCATATTTATCCAAGGAATTATTAATTAATTCCTCACACGCTTGATCCGGTCTCTGATACTGGAGGATGGTTGACCTTCATATGAATCACTGAAGATCTTGCCAGCTAATGAGCATGAAGTCATTCCAGGCCTATGTGAGCCTTTTGTCGGCCTACTGAGACATTTCCAACTAATTCATGGTGGACCTTCCTCCAACTTGTTGCTGATATTGGCTGCTGGTACTTCCATGGTCCTTCCTCCCAGATGGCAGACTGAACTTCATGGCTCAATCCTGAGTCCTGCTGTGGAACCAAGTGAAACTATCAGAAGCTTGTTTACGGCGTGTTTTTATGCTGCCGTAGTGCGACAGCAGCTGATTATGATTTTTCTGCCCGGGCCATGCTGAGAGGGAGGCCAGCTCTTGCGAGTGTCTTTCTGTTTCTGCCCTTCCTTACACTCCAACAGCTCTGCAGCCATGCCAGCTTCAGACAGGTCGAAACTTTGCTTAGAAAAGTCCAGGAACTGGTAGGTTGTTTACTTTCACTCTGTGCATGTTAATCAGTAAACTTTCACCCTGCCTTATAGTAATTCTTTTTTTTTTCTTTTTTATTCAAACAGTTTCACAGTGTAAACACACATGCAAACCTGTTATCTTTCGTGTCACCTTGTGGGGACTCACTGAGGTGGAGTCTTTGTCAGAGCTCAGTGAATTAATGATAAATTAGCCTGGGAGAAATGTCCACTAAATGTAAACAAATGACCAAAAAAACAAAAAAAACAATGCCAGAGGGATGGAAAACCTGCATTGTGCTGCTTGAAATGAATGAGAGTGGAAATGAAGTGATGTGGGACACAAATACATATTACAGTGTTCCAACAAATATTATACACAACTTAATAAATAAATAACATAGCAGCACAAACTTAAATGTAACATTTTCAGACGGAAATGTCGCTCACGACTTGCTAGATGATTTCATTTTGAGAGTGGAACCCAAACCTACACAGTATGTTACTAAATCATAACCTTGGATGGTTGCTAGAAATTGTGAGATATTATTTTAGTACTGTAATTGCCAAGTATTTGCTAAACTTAATAAAGATGCACATGTGGTTGTTGCAAGCTGGTTGCTAAATTAATTATTAGGTGGCTGCGTCCAAGTGGCTAATGATTAATATCAGATTTTGTAGCCTTATCTTGTATGTAGTTACCCCATAAAGTCTTACATAAAGCTGGTTGTCAGTTGCATCGTTGTTATGGGTGATGTCCACCTCTGTGAACCGCACGATTTATAAAGAACAGTGTTGGATAAAGTATGTCAAAGTTATACTCGAGTAAAAGTACTAATTATGAAATAATAATAATAATTTCCATGTAGAATTGACCCATGAGAAAACAGACGAGTATAAAAGTCATTTAGCTGCTGATGTTCATTTTACTGAAATATCACAGTGTTTTTTGGAGCATAACTTTACTTTAGTATTGAAAGTGAAAGTAAGATAATGGCGCAACCTCACAGTGTCAGTTGTACCCTGTGATCGGGTTAATGATTAATAATCCCAGCCTACACTCCACACGTCTTTAAATGTCAATAGCCAACATATTTTGCGTGGGGAAAAACAGTTCTGATCACTTCAGTGAGGCTTTTCAAACTTTAATTGACCGTTTGTCTCAAAGTGGACTAAATCACAAACTAATTTACCAGTGTGTAAGGGAATAATAATAATGATAATAACCATCATCGTCATGATGAATTCAGTTACTTTACTTGTCATGTTCCTAATGATTCTGCACATGCAACTATTTTCTGTCTTTCTACAGAAATGGCTCAACTGTACTCTGTACACACCCGCTGTGGAAAACTTTGAGGTACTGTATGTGCTTCCTCTAAGCTGTGACTAATTTACAAAAATAACAGCATCGATCATGTTTCAATGACACTTCAAAACAACACTACAATGATTTGTCTTGGCATTTTTTTAAGGATAGATCCTTATAACAAATGTTGTTATAAGGATGTCCCCTTTTAAATAAACTAATAATAATAATAATAACAAATAACGTCCTGAAACATAAGAGACACACACGCAAAGGGTTGCTACAATGTGTCAAGGAGGATTTCGACATTGTGGAGTGGAGACTTTCCATAAATAGTTTTCTTGGCCTGAGATTGGACGATACAGGATGTCTGTCTTTCTACGGCCACGTTGTGCAAGCGGTCCATTTTTTTGGCTTCCTGCCATTAATTTTGCCTTTCAACCCTGGATGGTTTGTCCATACTTGTCTGGTAGATTCAGAATTAGGGCAGGCTGAACCAAACCGAGAGTCATTACAATCTCACACTCACATCAACAATTTCCAAACTTCCAGCTTGTTATTAAACACCTGAACACTAAACGCTGTGCATCAAAAGTTTATAGGAATGATGTTTTTACTCCAGCGTCCTGTAAATTCAGCGCGGTGTTCATTTAGTACATGTTGGTGGCCTTTCTTTTACTTTATTCTTGAGAGTAAAGTACTCATATAATACTTTAATGTGTTCTAGTGCAGTCGAAAGGGTTAAATCTCTGTAATGCATAACCCCACCCACCATGATATTTGTCACAGGATGAGACATGCTCACCTGTCTACTATCTTTTGAATGAAAATGTGTAACATCAATCTTCACCTCGGTCCACTGCGCGGGATTATGATGAAAAAAAGTCAGTGAGTCATCAACATGAGTCATGAAGCAATAAAAGTAATAAAAGCTTCAGTAAACTGTAATTAAGGGATCCCGTAAAGTCAGGCATTTTCTAAAAATACATCCATCGGTCGAGGCTATTTATTTGAAATGGGAAACATTTGTTGCTTTTCAAATAACTTCAGGGGCTTCCGATTCGCTGACTCAGCTCCTCTACATTTCTACATTTAACAATCGTGTTTCGTAAACTCCGGCTCTGCCATTCCAGCTGTTTGTTTCGACATCGAGGCCTGGGTTGAACCACCAACTGCTTGTGTACACCAAGAGGAGATGATCGATAATATTTGTCTTGTCCCGCCAATTGAATTTGTTTTAGCTCTACTTCATGCTACTGTATTTTATTTTATGAAAGACGAGGCTGCCACTTTTCCGCTTGCGTGTGTAGAAATGTGTTTTCCATGGTAGACTTCTACGAAGGAACATTTCTAAAAATATCATATCTGAATAGATAATTCTAGTATTATGTCTTCAGCTCTTAGGGAAATATGAACAGTAAATACAGGGAAGAAAATCTCATTTGGACTATATCATCCCTGATAATCTGTTCAAATTCTAGAAAGATTCCGCCAAAGTTACCAAAGTAAAAACTCGTATTCCATCAGTAGGAGGCACTACAGACACGTGACTCATTACTACATTTTTCACCCAATTTAGGGATTTCTCTCTGGATCTCATTAGGATTTGTTGTTGTTGTTGACCCAAGCCTGCTATAACGCCTCTCCTTTCTCTCTCTCTCTCTCTCTCTATCTCTCCTTTCTCTCTCTCTCTCTCTCTCTCTCTCTCTCTCTCCATCTCTCTCTCTCACTTGCAGAATTGCCCCTTTTCGACCCTGAGCTGTTTTGCCGATGAAGCCACCGTCCTCATTACAGAATGGAGGACGTTTGCCCACTTAAGCAGAATCAGCCTGGATAGAAACCTCATGGCATTAGTGGAGAAGGTGAAGATTGCACCAACTATGGAGGTTTGTTTGATTTTTAGCAGAAAGGCACACAAAGGTTATGAACCAATTTTGACAAAAAGCGGCACGGTAAGATACGCGTCTCGGCGAAGGACAAACAGTCTTCCAGTTCTGGCTCGGTGTCTGGAGGGAGATAATCCCACAGGCTTATTAGCGACAGACGCCATCATTCAGTTGTTAACTTGATGCTTCACAGCTTCATGCTCGGTTTTCATGGTTTAAAGCGCTTTTCAGTGTTTGCCCCATTCATACGCACATTCACACACAGACAGCCGAGGTAACCCAGCAAGGTCCATTTGCTTGTCTGGAGCAGTTTGGGGTCAGGGTTTGTGGGTTCTTGCTACTTCCATTGGAAAGTAAAAATTCCACAGCGTTGATAACATGTTTTACTCCGGTGTCGTTCCAAATTTTTAGAAAGTTATTTGTCATATTCAATACTCAGAATGGGACATTTCCATTTTGTCTGGTTCGAATCCCCGTGCGATCCATGTGATATTAACCTTGATGTGATCTTTTTACATGAGGTATGTGTAATCTGTAAAACAAGGAGAAATGGATGCCAGATGTGAGGCGGATGTTGAACATCCCTCCAACTTTGCTGATGAAGTATTGGAATAGTACAGACTTGCTGGGAAGAACACTCGAGGGATCCAAGGAATGATCACTTAGTCATTCCTGTTGCACAACAGCTTAACCAACCAAACACAGATCTGGAATTCATCGAGAGAGACATATCAGACTTTTTCTGGTCGCTGCTGGTCAATCAGATCCTTATTCAACACATACAGCTGTGGTTTTACAGTGCATGTCTGATAATGTGTGTTTATCTCTGATAATGTGTGTCTATGTCTGATAATGTGTGTCTATGTCCAATAATGTGTGTTTATGTCTGATAATGTGTGTCTCTGTCTGATAATGTGTGTTTATGTCTGATAATGCGTGTCTCTGTCTGATAATGTGTGTTTCTGTCTAATAATGTGTGTCTCTGTCTGAAATTGTGTGTCTCTGTCTAATAATGTGTGTCTCTGTCTAATAATGTGTGTCTCTGTCTGATAATGAGTGTCTCTGTCTGATAATGTGTGTCTCTGTCTGATAATGTGTGTCTATGTCCAATAATGCGTGTCTATGTCTGATAATGCGTGTCTCTGTCTAATAATGTGTGTCTCTGTCTGAAATTGTGTGTCTCTGTCTAATAATGTGTGTCTCTGTCCAATAATGTGTGTCTCTGTCTGATAATGTGTGTTTATGTCTGATAATGTGTGTTTATGTCTAATAATGTGTGTTTATGTCTAATAATGTTTGTCTCTGTCTGATAATGTGTGTTTTTGTCTAAATGTGTGTTTATGTCTAATAATGTGTGTTTATGTCTAATAATGTGTGTCTCT
>OMNV01011090.1:6668-24847 GCA_900303265.1 Brotula barbata | reverse complement strand
CCTCATCATTTCCTCACTATTTCAAACACCGTCCATGTCAATCAAAAGAGATTGATTTGATTTAATTTAATTTAATTTAATTTTTATTTAATTTATTTAATTTACTTTAATTTATTTTATTTTATTTTATTTTATTTTATTTTATTTTATTTATTTTATTTTATTTTATTTTATTTTATTTTATTTTATTTGTTTTTATTTGTTTATTTACAATAAGATTTAGCGATGTTGGTCATACAACGTTACCGTGGACCGCTGCAGTCCACCAGAATGAAAACTGAACCGCAGCTCATCAGCGGGAGAGCGCAACGAACATCATCGCGCGTTTATTAGCGAGAATTTTACTGCTGGAGGAGTTAATAGTCTCACGTCACACCCTTCAGCGGGATGATACGAAACACTGAGCTAACAGGTGTGGATGCTGCAAGAGAAGTTTAACACTTCCTGTTTATTTTAGTCCTGTTAAACTGATACGTCTGGCTAATTATGGTATACGGTGTCGCCGAAGGTGAAACATAAGGGTATCAGTGTTTATGAAAGAAAGTAAATCAAGGAAACGGATTTGGGATCTTAGGGCCCAAAAGGTTTTGGTGGTCCGGTTCCAGTTTCCTTTGTTTTTGATGCTCAGGAGTCTGGCAAAGTATTCACACCGACTGGCGTAGGATGAGGCTGACAAGCGCAACAATTGCTGTAAAATGGAATTATAAACACATTTTCTGATAAGAAGAGACAGACAGAAAAACAGCCTGATTCCTTATCAAGATGTAAGACTTTGCTTGTTGATTCATGCACAAAAATTAATTCCAGACTCTATTGGTGCAGGAGCTCATCGTGCACATACACCCAGACCTTTTCCACATACATTACATTCAAATCGCTACAGTGACAATAAGTTTTGTTGCCATCCTTGACTTTTTTCAGTCTTGGGTGTTTTACTTTTCTTATTTATTCATTTTTTTGCAGAATTTGAATGAAATCACGAGCTCTCCTCATCTGTCTCTACGTCGTGTTAAATCGAGCACGATCGTCATCACGCAACTCAAAATAGAAATCAATTTACAAGGAGGCGCTTCCAGTCCGGGATCCAGGTCCGGGCATGACTCAGACCATTCCAGATTCTCGCCGGGCGTTTCCATTCGTCACGGCCGACGCCCACGCAGACCTTACTCTGCTATCTGTGCTCGCTTTTATAATGTAATTGTAATGCTTTTGCACAACGCGGTGAGATAAGACAGGGAAGTCGGGGGTGATGGCTATTTGTTTGGAGTAACGCTGTGGTCTTTCCCCGTGTCTTGGAGATCTGTGGAAAGCAGATGTGGCCGATACGGCGCCCGCACGCGGGTTTCGGAGGCCTAGAAACTCGGAGCTGCGTGCGATCAGTCAGCGACGTCGGTTATCGACCCATCGGTCTACAGGCGTGTGGCGACTCTGCGTAGACGCAAAGTTGCGTGTGTGTTGCTGCGCGGTAGAGGAGTCCGACTTCAGAGCGTCCACGACAACCACGACGCGTTTATAATAATTCAGGAAGGAACGGAGCAAAACGCCGCTTCGCTCCATCGGGCCGATTCATATGCACGGAAAACAGCAGAGGGAGGACGAAGATGTCTGACCTCCAGTTTAGAGCAGCGCCTGCTGTAACGCCGTCTTTATATGGGACACCGGAGGTACGCGGAAGGCTGAGCCACAAAATCGAGCTCTTAATTTATCGCTCGGCCTTCACCGTGATCCGCACCTCGGGTCCCGAGCTCTGGGATGTGACCTAAAGACTGAGATAGCAGATACAAGCCGGGATGAGATTAGTCCGCAGGGTGGCCCGGCTTCGCTCCATTTAATAAGGTGAAGAGATCAGTCGCACGAAAGGACATCGGGGCGCAGCTGCTGCTTCTTCACATTAGTCCTCATTTTTGTTTAGAAGTGGGTGGGAGTGGGATCAGTCCACAAAAAGAGCCCAAACTCAGAGCGGAGAACAAACGTCCAGCGTGTCGAAATGGTTCAGACTTTAGACATCCTCTAAACTTGTCTTTGCAGTTTACTTTTGGACGTTTTCATCTTTTCAGACGGATCCAAACCTCTTCGTCCACCTCGAGTTTAAAACCCAGTCCGTCGGAAGTGTGTCAGCGTCGGAGCGGCTTTAGTTAAAATCATAAATTCAAAGAATGCATTGTGGGAAGAAAAAAAAAAAAAAAAGCCTCCAGATGCCAGGAGTGCAGCGAGCCCCACATCATTTATCTGAACATAAGTACATCATTAAAAGCGCTTTAATCGATTTTCGCCACGAGGGGAAAGGTAAAAGTTGGGTTGCTGTAAATTTTCCGAAAAAGTCAGACTGCTAGAAATTCCGCCGAATCACTCGAGGCCCTCCGAAATGAAGACAGCTGATCGGAGAGGGTTCGGGCCTCCCGGCGCTGATAGATGCCCCCTGGATGCTGCTCTTTAGAGGAGTTCCTGGCACAAGTGCCTGGGAGGAGAGCACGGGGGGCGGGGGGGGCAGACAGACCTAGACAGACCTAAGATACATCGGAGGAATTACATCTGCCAGCTGGCCCGGGAGCACTTTGCAGATTTCCTGCGAGACTCTTTTACAATGAGTTAAGCCTGCTAGGCAGACCTTCCTCTCAGGCTATCTGCGGTGCGAGCCTCGAGTCCTTAATTAGGCCTGGCAGAGTCTAACCTGCTGGCCCGAATCCTTTAGCTGTACATCTATAACCTGAAACATTTGACTGCTGGATGTTTGCGGCACGAGGCGGAGACGAGATGCCGCCTGGGAGGCGAAGTTCAGGGCGCAATACCGGCGATAAGTGGGTAACTGACGGACGGACGGACGAACAAACATCTGCACGCTGTTTTCATTTCACTTACACAGATGATCCCTTTTAATTCTGTCGATTACGGTTTATTTGGTTTACTGTTTGATGAGATACCGGAATCTGTTGCATTTGTAATAAACGAGGGTCGCCCAGGCGGCACGTAAACGCTTAATACATGACTCGCAGCTGATAAATTTGGATTCAATCGGCAAAGGCCGCTCGTTCGAAGCGTCTCCGTGGCACGTTTAGCCTTTAATGTTTGCGTGCATTCAGATTACAACTTAGCTCTATTTTATTGACACTTCCCTTTGCAAGCTCAGTGACTCCAAATGAAGCCTAGTGAGCCGTGTCCACATTCTGGCAGGGGGCGGGGCGCAGATGAAAATGAAGCCTGGCACATTTAACGCCAAAGAACGTGATAAATACAAATAAAACAAATGAGCGTCCTGCTTACTATCGAGGATGTGCTCGTGCGGCCATCGCTACTCTACTCTACTCGGATCATAAACTTCCATATGAGTGTCTTAATGCAAACATTATGACGTCCTCTTTCAATGTTTACCTCCGGAGCATTCCCACATATGGAACTACGGAGAAGGCAAACGGATATCCACCAAACAAATGTTTACATTTAATTCAAACCATCATAAAGGAGCTCTGTGATGTTATCAACATCCTGTGTGGAATCGTAGAAATGTAGTCCAGTGACAAATGATCGCCAAAGTGTTGCATGTTGTATGTTTTTAGTAGTATTCTATCGACCTCACTGTTTGAATCCCATAATATTCATCATCATCTGTGTCTGAATTACCTGCCTTCTGCTTTTGTAATAACAGGCTGCGTTCAAGCACAAATAAGGCGTTTCTGTGACGGAGGCAGCAGAGCAATGCTGCCCCCTAGTGGCCCCTCCCAGCGTTGAATAATGTATCGCACATTATTATTGGCTTTATTTCAAATTATTTCCATCTGCCTGTGGGTCCTTGTGACTTGATATGTATGTATGAAGTGTCTTGTTTATGTCTGCTCATAATTATAGTTAAACTGCCAAAAGATTTGCATTGAATTCCTGTTTATTGTTTGTGTGTATGTAGGGATTAAGCTCTGTTTTATGAGAATTGACGAGGGGGCTTACGCGTGGCATCATCCCCTTATGACTAAACAATCAGCCTGACTTAGTCTTTGTTAGGGACTGATAACTGTATTCTCCCCCATTAGGTCCTTTCAGCTCTCTATAAGCCCTCCAACAGCTCCGCCATCATAACTCAGTTAACTCAATTTCTCAGAAGACGTTCAATTTCCTCGTCAGATTCCAACTTTTTTCCACCGGTAATTTTTCATTTTGCCTGCGAGCACTCATCCCTCCGCTCTGTTCAACAAGGACTGTGTCTCCTTCTTTGAAAAGTCATTTGACATTCTCGAAGACCTCAATTACCCTCTAACCCTTGCCATAATTTAATCTTTTATCCGGTGATTTTGGCTTGGAATCGCTTTGTGTAGGGGCCTGAAATTCATCTCTGCTGTCATACCTGCCAGTTGCCCTCTTAAGCCTATCCACCATCATCAGCACTTATTCTCCCTCGTGACAGATATCAAATTGCAAATTGCTTGTTTCCTTATTCCTCCAACGAAGGCCTGAAGGAGCCAAAGCTTGTCTGTTTCACTCCGTCGCACTACTGTTGCCCACCGTTCCGAAACTTTGATGATGTTCACGTCTACCCCGACTTGCGAATCTCGTGGGAGTTTTAAAACATAGGTAATGTGATTCCTACAGAACCATAACACCCACACACACCCACACACACACACAGTTTGGTGACCCAGGAAGTTCATGTTTCTTTATTTTTACTTTGAATCCTGCTGATACTCTGAAACTTTTTTTTCTGTAGCATCAGCTATTCGAGCTTTATTTATTGAGCTTCCTTAAACCAGAATGTTGTTGGGTCATGAATTGAGGGCAGGTGAGGTATATTTCTATATTTTGAAGAAACTTTTTCATCCTAAAACTCGCCACCATAATATGTGAAGAAGAGATTATTCAAGCGGGTTTCTTTTTGTTTATGTGTTTTTTGGGGTACCTCTCTGTTGGTTAGTAGGCCACACATCTCAGTTTAATGTCAGGAACTGAGAATGAAAGACTGTAAAGGAGTTGCTGCAATTTAATTTAATTAGAGTTTTAGATTATTGGTGTTTAAACTGAACTGAAAACATTACAGAACCCCACTTGGCAGATAATGGAACAATCTGAAAGAGGGAACTACATCTCCATTACAAATATTCACAGAGCAATAATCGTATACTTCCACCTGGACTTTTGGCATTGTACCCCATTGTACAGTCAATAGAACTGAATACCATACATATTTCATAATAAAGATGTTCATAAGAATCCATTTGGCCACAGAGACCACTGGAAGGTTTTTAATTGTGAAACTCGAGTGGGAATTGTTGGATATGACAGTGAAATCAAGATGAGGATAGCGGTCCCAACCAAAAACAGAACCAAAGTTTAATTGTTATGGTTGATTAAAATGAAATAATTACAAGTAATTAAATCTGGGAATTCATCCAAATAACTATGATACAGTATATCTGTGCCGTACAATTCTCTGACTATATCGATAAGACACGCTTTGTGGTTTACCAAATAAAAATTTAAGTTAAACAAAATTACCTGGCGATGGCGCTATAACAACGAGTAAATTTGAATATCGGGGGGGCGGAATTGTGGAGCTAAACGGTCTCCGACAGAAATCCAGATTATTCCCTGTAGTTTTCTCACCAGCCACATGGTGGCAGGCGTGAGTCAGAAGCGTGCCGGCATGCCGGCCTATGAAACTAGCTGGAGTGTCGCCTATGATACCGGAACTTGTAGGAATTATATTTCAAAAATAAGACGTCATGGAGCCGTGTTAAAGTTTTTTTTTAGGTTTAATTGAAAGCAGCACCTGAAAAATATCTGAATGGAAATGCAACCAAAAAAATCTGAACAATGAAGAAACATTTTTACTTGACGATAGTTCAGAAGGATTTGGTGACCAAAAACCTTACGTTGTCTGCAGTGGCTATGTGTGTCAATTTATTTGTCATCTGTTCACACGAGGACTTGTAATCACATTACATGCGTAGTAATCTGCCGAAAAAAGGATAAATTACCAAAATAAATCAGAAAGAGGGATGATTATACGGGTTTTATATAAAAGCACACGACCGGATGTTGTATTTCTGTATAGCTGAAAATTGACGGATGTGACTCCATCGACAAACCTGACGAGACCACGTGACTGAAAGAGCTTGACCATGGAACCTATGAATACCAACCTGACAAGATTGATCAATGTGCAGGTGGAGCACAAACAATGAAATTAAAAAGTTTCTCAACTCAAGTGCTGTTGTTGTTGTTATTTATTGGCGGTTGGCGTGCTAACTGATTGGTGGACGGTGGACGTGCCGAGTTCTAATTTCTACTGTCAATATTACACGTACAATTGGTCTACGCTGCATGTCCTTGGGGATGGGAGAAAACAGCAACAGATAATGTGAACTCTTCGCAGAGACACCGAGCTGGATTCGATAAAAAACAAAAAACAAAAACGTTTTTGCGGCGATAATAAAAACAAAGGTGGTGGAACAACACATACACGGGTGCCTTCATAGTCACGTGGTCTCGTCAGATTCGTCAGTGGAGTTCCCCTCGGGTGCCTACTTAACCCACTGAGCCCACCTCAGACGGAGAGAAGAAGCAATCGACCCGGCTAGTCGCGGAACGTTTTCGGCCCGGATATATTTTCCACTTTTCTGGATCTTCACACCACAGACATATTTCGGGATGCCTTCCAGTCACAATACGCAAGGTAATTATAAGAAACGGTCGCGTGTATTGTCTGGCTTGAGTCTTTACAATAGAGCATCCCGACAGGCCGGTGTATGTGTGTAACGAGTGACCATGTTAACTGGTGACTGTAGCCTGACTGCGTCTTCGGCATTGTAAATGACAATTAGTTGTCTGCCAATTTCTTTTTCCCCATTTTGTCAAGTGTCCATAAATGAAATTATTACCAATTTCTTTAAATTGAATTTAGACAGTTAATCATTCTGTGGGTCAATTATCAAGCAGCGACGCATTCAGGCTAAAGCCATCAATTAACGTGGGCACGCGCTGATCCACTACACCGGCTATCGGCTAAACTCGTGACGTTATTAACCAGCTAGCTGTTAAAATAACGGGATTGTTTTTTTTACAGGAGGGAAAACCTTTGGTCTATTGAAGGAACAACAGAGGCAAAAATTAGAGGAAATTAACAAGGTACGTAGTTTCTTTTATTTTGTATTAACGCTAGTACCTCAAGTAGAATTAATTAACAGCCATGCACTTGACTTGGCATTGGCCTTGTTTTTGTCCATTGAAATGGAATGTAGCTTTGCTAGCTAACCGTGTGAGAATACAGTATGTGTACCGCGAATAATAAAGTATATTCTCATGTTCAAACGTTTAATTGACCATCTCAGTTGATGCATTTTATTGATTTTTCCCCCCTTATACAGACATTTAGCACTTGTTGAATCGTTGCATGCTTTTACATACAATATGTACCCGTATGTGTGATAATCTAGCTTGACCTGTCTTCAAAGACCATTTACTAACATGAATAAAAGTCAATTTGCAGCCATCCCATTTAATGAACATCTCAAATCTTTGTGAACATCTTTGTCACAGTTTGAGCCTTTTGTTCCCAGTGTTCCTTGTGTTTCGAGGGAAACAGGTGCGGGGGTCTGAATGAGATCTTTGTTTTGGAGTAGGGGGTGGCTCCTTTCATCAGTTACCTCTGTAGTCATTCCAGCAGATTAACTAGATAGATTATTGTATTATCTCTATCCCCGGAATCCCTCTATTCCTGTATTCAGCTTTTTACCGCAGTAATATGAAAACTAGGGTAAGGCTCAAGGGCAGCCAGAATTGAACCTGTGACGTTTTTTACCAAGTGTGTTTACAAAGCAGCAAAGTGCTCAACGTGCCCTTCCTGAGATTTATGCAACATTTGGTCATCTATTAGTGACCCTCTGCACAAGCAGCTGGGTGTAATAACAGATAGAGCCACGCTTGAACTGAAATAACCGCTACTTACAACGATACACCATTAGAAGACATTTGCAGAATGTGTTTAAATACTAACACGGATATTTACATCTGCGTCAGTGAATCTAGGGGGAATAAAACCCAAACTTCTGGCACTTAAGTATCAAGTGCTGAGGTTGGTGATTAATCTGTGAAAATCTCTTTAACTCATGAGTGTGTAAGAAATGGGAACCACCGGTTAGATGGGATAATCTCTCTTTTTTTGGCCTCCATATGGTCAGACATTCTGACAGATTTACCGGATGGCACTTGTTCAAACAAACTTGTGTGATGACAGAGAAAGAGAGCTAGAGAGAGATGGCGCATTCCAATCTCACAAACTGTCGGTCCTGTGTGTAGGTTGCGGCAGTGACTCAGCACAGCTGACTCAGAGGTACTTGTTCAACATCCAGTAGCAATGTTTATCCTGTTCAACCTTCATTGCAAGTTCCACAGACTTATATAGGTCAGCACATCTGAAGCTGACTCCCCCATGGCAGATTGCACCATTATAATTTAATTGGAATAGCTTCCTTCTGGCATTTTCCTCCACTCGCTTGTCAGATGTTCCACTTTGTGAACAGTGTTAAAGTGACGCCTGTCAGCAAAAGAAAGCCGTTGTAAGATTGTGATGGATCACTCTCAGATTTAGATGAGTTTTGGGCCGTTTCAATCAGTATAGAGACTATTACATTAATGTCATTTTGTCAGGCTTGTCTCTAATAAGTTGATGTGTGTCCTTTGATTGTAACAGCAGGAACTAGATGAAGGTGTATCAAGCTTTTTATTATTTATTATTCGATTATTGTTCTCTTTTGGTTGTAAACGTCTCTCAATGTATATTATTCCTCCATTGTACTCTTGTTTTTATAACTCTGTCATAATCATTGCCTGAAAAAATCATTGTTTGTGTCAAATGTTAAAACGCACACAAATCCAGTATCAGATGGGCTCGATAAAGCATGTAAAGTACTGCTGGAACTTCAGCAATGTACCATAAAGTCACACCCAGTGCCTGTCAACTTAAATTTTCTGCCTTCACCTTCCCTGTCAGGAGTACTTGGAAGACGAGAAATACAGAGATGAAGACGACCTGGCTGAAAAACTGGAGGGTTTTAAAAGTAAGCAAGTGTATTCCTGCCCTTAAATTGTTACAAACAAGTATGTTTTCTTCTCTGTGTGGGTGTGTTTTGTTTCTCAGAGTTCTCTGTCAGCATTACGCACGCGCGCACACACACACACACACACCCACCATATATGTCTTGTGTGTTTTTCTCTGTGGGAAAGAGAGATTGCTGTGATTTCTGAGGTTTCCAAGGCCAAGTCTTCCATGGCCCTGGAGGAATGTGCCTGGGCGTTCCTGCTTATTCTTCCAAAATTCTGAACTTTGCTGGAGAAACTGTGACATAGTCAGGGTTGTAGAAAAACAAAGCAACCAGGAGCTAATAGGGGGGGAACTGCATGACAATACAAAGATTTTCACCTCATTGCACAGATATTCACACCATATATGTGTACGATGGTGCATGAAGACTATTTTGTTTTATTATGTGATTCAGCAGAGTAAAATAAGAATGTTTATAATAATAGAGGGAATGAATAATGAAATGACAGTGACCTACTTACGGTATCAGCACGCCGCAGGAAATGGAACAGTAGTATATAAACAGAAATGGGGCCCAATAACCTGGAGTATAGCTGCTTTCTTCTCTCCCTTTGCGTTTCCTTTTCATGGTGTCTCCGTGACCTGCAGTTCATTGTTCAAAAGCCACTTAAACCAACTCTCGAAACACATTAAACAAAGTAACAACACAAAAAATCCCAATCGTAGCCTCCTCTAATGTTTAAATGTAAACACAGACAGGAAATGATTACTAAAATAAAAATAAAGGACATGTAACTACATGAAAAACACAGGAATTTGTTAACCATATTTCAAACATATAAATTACTTCCATACAGGATAAAACTCTTTGACATAACATACAGTATGTCAGGACCATTTGTTCTGAAACACCTGACTCACCGTGTTTGTTCAAGCGACGTGAACAGAAGTGAAGCCATTGTTTTTGGAAAGAGCGACATTCTCAACTAAAGGTCATTGAATTTATCGTCTGGCTACTAACAATGCAGGGTCAGGGTAGGAAAATAGAGCTTGAGATGAAATTGTCCTTATCATTTTTGCACATCATTTACAAGTAGTCAAGCAATTTTCATTAGAAATAGAAGTTAAAGGCCTCTGTACTTCAGTTGAGCAATTTTTGTGGCTGAGGATGATCAACAGGCTGCACTCTGATAAGTGGTCTCAACAAGCGTGTGTGTGTGTGTGTCTGGAGGCCCACTCCTCTGAGCTCACGAACAGGGTCAGCATTGTCCCTCTCACTCCCCATGGGTTCACACAAGTAACGCAGTTCCTTTACCAGTGCCCCTCTCTCTCTCCCTCCCAACACACACACACACACACAGAGGTTCCATTGTGGGTTATAAATAGTGAGTGTAATCTGACTGGCTGGGCGCTCTTCTTGATACAAGAGAATGGTGGAATTTTGAGGAAGGATGAAACGTCTGCTTTAGATTTTCTCTTCTGCAGCCACTTCAGAACCCCCTTCAGTAACACGTTGAAGGGAAAAATTAAGATTTACTGTTCAGGGCAAAGACACTCAGGGCCGTATTCATGAAACTTAACGCTAAATGCGCTGCTCCACGCTAAATCTCCGCCACGATAATCTCAGCTCATTCATAAAGCCACTGTGGGTTTGACTAGCACACCAGAATCCCATTACCGTGCTGTTATCTGCGGCCACAGCGAAGGGGGCGGCCGATCACAACGAACGTGTGGTAATGTGGACTGAACATGTTCACGACCGTTTGAATGGCTGCAGAAACAGCAAAATGAACACTGGCCCCAGAAAGCCTAAATTTACTGTAATAGAGCTTGTATTTTTATGAGAGGAGGTAGTAATAACACAGTTTGGTAGAAATGTAAACAAAAGAGAAACGCTCAATGTGGTCTGGAGTGTAAAAATAGCACGACTGTCAAAAGCTGCGACAAGATGAGACGTTTTATCAGTGAGAGAAAGTGTTAATGCGACGGTTTGGCCCAGACATTAAAGCTGATGGGACCTTTTTATAAATATTGGCCAAACTGGAGGAAAGTAGGAAAGTAGTCTTCCCACTAGTAGAAGATCCTGGTCTCTCAAAGGAAAGTAAAAGAATGATTGAAATTGCTTGGTGTCACTTTAAAAGTAGTAGACTTGGTGGTAAAATGACAAAATGGCTCCAAGTATAGTATTTCCACTTGTTATGTTTGACATCCATCCAAGCTTTTTCCGTGCAGGAACAGACAGGTGCTGGAGTCTATCCCAACATTCACTGGGGGGACAGACAAGCTCATTCAAAGCTACAATTTACCATTTCTGCTCCACCTGCCTGTCTTTGAACTGCAGGACCAAATAAAAAACTGTGTCCGAGTCAGCAGAGTCGAGGCAACAGCGTGGCAACTCCTCGCAGCTGCCCGTCGCCTGCTCTCTGCTGACAGACACACATTCACACCTGTCATTATCAGCTGTTTGTGGTTCTTTTTGCCAGGTCAGTTGTTAGCCAAGTGTGATTCAGGGAGAACATCATACAGTAGGTGGAATCACTTTTGCTGACGTGTGAGATGCCAGCTGGGGATTGGCGTTCACGAAAATGGAGATATGGTTTGTGAGCTCATAACGAATCGCCACTGTTTATTAAGCAGAAAATCTTGTGTGTGTGTGTGTGTGTGTTTTGCAGATAAATATGCTGAGTTTGACCTGAACGACCAAGGAGAGATTGGTGAGTAGTCCTACCCCCACAAACAACAGCTGCACGCAGACTGCTCAACAACTGTCAGTTGACCAACGTGTTGCACGTGGTGGGCCCGTGTGGGAGCAGTAATTAAAAGTGTGTGTTGTCTGCATAATGCGAACCGAGGGCTTGACACGGCTCATGTGTCCTGTTTGTGTCCTGTATGTAAAGTGAGCCCATGTGGCACAGCAGCATGAAAGGGCTTTAGTGCTTCAGCAGATGTGAGGCGTACAGTAGTGACAGAATCAGACAACAGATGCAGTGTTTGCCTGCAGAGCCAACAAAGAGCCATTAAATGTCCAACTGGAAACCTTTTCTGTTTTAAAATTGGGCAATACCATCACGCATTCTGTGTTTTATGACCCTGTCTTTGCATATTATATTTGAGTTAGAGAAATTAAAGAAATATATTGAGCAGACATTCACAGCAGATGAATCCTACTTCGCTGTGGTCAACAGGTAGGACCGCTTATTAAAAGTTAAGATTCAACAAGGTTCCTGAATATTTTTAATTATATGGTAATTTTGACTCATTTCATGCTCGTGCACTCATCTGTAAAACGCCCCGTTTGTTGTTTTAATAGGCGCTGTCTGCATTTTCGGGGGGATGTCTCAAGGGCCCAATTTGATTTCCAGACAACTTCTGTGCAGGAAATGACTTTCTGTAACCTCCGGGTTGTATGTGCCACTCAGTGCTGCCTCTGCTCTCAGCATAATTGTTTGGTGACATAATTATCTTTCATCATCACCCTGCAAATCTTAATGTCAGAGGATCAAAGTGATTTGATGCTCTGACATTCACGCAGACTCATCATAGCAATATGTGTACCTGTGCTTTACGGTCTGGTGTAGGAGTCTGAACTGTCACATGCACTACCAGGAAGTTAAAGATGAAAGGTTTTCTTTCCATTTGGCATTTGATATCTATGTGGAAGCCAACATAAGATGAGCATATGTTGCTTTATACAGTGACATCACACCACTCAGAATACTAGATTTAACAACATAAGACAGCAGCAGCAGTGTTACTGTAGTAAAAGATTCTGTACAGTCCATATTCTCCACCTCCACCCTGAGCATTCCTGTGATCATCGCACCTTCTTTCAGAAATGATGGGCCTAAAGCGGATGATGGAGAAGCTGGGGGTGCCCAAGACCCACTTGGAGTTGAAGAAAATGATCGTCGAGGTGACAGGAGGGAGCAGCAACACCATCAACTACAGGGATTTTGTCAAGATGATGCTGGGCAAACGCTCGGCTGTGCTCAAACTGTAAGTAAACCTGCGTGAAGGGGAGAAATATGGGTGGGTTTTTTTTGTTTTCGTCCATGATCTCTCTCTCTCTCTCTCACACACCTCTTTCCCTGTGTGAGAGAGTGTGTGTGTGTGAGTGAGTCTTCTACCGCGTGTGCAGCAGTTGTCTCATCCTTCGCCAGGGCTGATGTCATGACTACAGCTGTTGCCACTACTGACATGATACATTAGACTTTAATCTCCGCTGCCACAAACAGCCTGTCCATAGTCACAGACATGTTTAACCATCGGTGGGTTGACGTGTGCTTAGCTAACTGATAATGATGTGCTGATTAACCCTCAACAGTCACATAGAATTGGGAAAAAAAGACTTGAGTATCTTCAGCAACATTCAGATTTGTTGAACTGTTTTGTGTATTTGTTGTGTTGAGAGTTTTTAAAGACTCTCATGCTTTTCTTTTGTTCATCTTTTCAATTATTTGGTTCATAATCTGTCATTTTAAAATCTTTATTGTATGGAAAGCACTTTGAATTGCCTTCACGTCGGAATGGTGCTGTCCAAATAAACTTCCCGTACCCGGAAGTCTTTGGAGGACCAGGCCACGTTGCCTGCTATTGTCCAATATGTGACAAGTGTAAACCCTTGAAAGCAGCCTTACACTGGGTCAGCTTTCCGCAGCCACAGTGTGCTGGCTGCCGCATGGCACCTTTTCTGGCCTTAAATGACTGGACCCTTTACAAGACAAATCCCATAATTCCAACTACGTTAAGAGGAGAAAACACATACATTTTCCTCATTTGTACCCAGACATTTGTCCAGTGTTTTTCTCCACGTAATCCCCCAGACATTGTTTACAAAGTTCTCCATCCCTGCCTCATTTTAACCCCTTTAACACACCGATAAATGAATTTGTGATTGAGCTCAATTTTTTAGGCAAACAGATCATCATATTTAATGTAGACGTGTAGATAAATTTAATGTCTTTTTCTACATTAGAACCCATCAATAATGGAGTATATTATGTAGAAAAGGCATCCAATCATTTCTGAGCGAAATTAGGATTTTATTATGATTCCTGATATATTTGGTATCTTTTATGCACATCTTTGGAAACGCTCTGAAAGATGATTCACGCCGCAGATGAAAGGAATGTTCTTTTGGTCCAAATGTGTCTGTGTACTTCTGTTGGGATGCTGACATTTCGTGTTTATACAATGTATTTATTGTTTCTATTTGTGCTGAAACTAAAGAGTTTGAGAAACTGCATGAAGGCCACAAAGGTTGCTCCTCACAACTAACACTGCAGCATTTTTGAACGCTTGGATTGTTCAAAGCAGGCACGTGGTGTTTTGCTGGTTTTAATTTGTTCATTGCCTCATAACTGGAATGCAAAAGTCCAAAAAGGCTGCCTTTCTTGTGTGCTATAGTTGTTGTCCCGGGCAGAGATGGATAGGGTGGAGATAGAAACCAGCTTTAGAACAATGTTACTCAGAGCATTTGGCACAACAGCAACTGATTTAGACGTAATTAGAGGAGAATGATTCAGTCTCCACATTAGAGTCGAGTTAATGAAAGGCCAAGCTGCCCTTTGACTAAACACAACACAGGAAAGCACACAATCAGGCCAGTTTGGTATCAAACTTTGAATCTGCCAGTTGAAACTTACTCTTAATAAGGCTGCACGCCCATAGCGTGCTCCTATAATTCTGGTTTCCCAAACATGCTTCGTTCAGCCATGATATGTAATCACATTTATTCTACAAGCATTAAATGTTTGTATGAAAATAAGAGTTATAAAGCTGTCAAACGTGTGCATTACTGCGAGTGAGATTCATTTGTTTTAAGACAAATGATATATTGTTGTAATATCATACAGGGCGTCTCTTCTGTTTGGTAGTTCTGTCATAAATCCATACTTTCAGTTTATGGGCATGTTGAAATATTATCCACATTGTCTCCTGATGAATGAGTATTTTTGTCTTTCCGAGTTAAAAGTCATCTAATTTGGTTGGCCGTATGTATTAAATTTTATTTTAGTGGCATGTAGCAACAGCTACCAGGGTGTTTATGTGCACATTTTATCCTTCGTGGACCACTTCACAAAGCAAATGATATGTGTCGAGGAATTTCACAACTACTTCACTCTGTGTCTGCGTGCATGTGTGTATCTGTTTTTTAAATCAGCTCCTCAAACCTTCAGCACAGATTACAGTTTATCTGCTCCAAGAAAAAAAACGCCTAACTCGCCAGTATGCCGATGTCATAGAGTGGCTGTCAAATCCGGCAGAGTAAGAATCACCAGAGTGAATCATTTCCTCTACAAAGCCAGGATGTGACTTTTAGTGTGATTGTGGAATCCGTCAAATGGTTTGGCTGATGATTGACGGTCAGCGGTGAACTGAAGCAGACAGTGTCATTAGTGTGGAGAGAGGAAGTGAGAGAAATGTTCCAGAGTTTCCTGAGTTGCCGAGCGCCAGTTTCTCCACTGGGATCGTTGCGTCTTATGGGATTAGTGGGGCTTTACAGAAGTTTTCCAAAAAAGGAAAGTAAAGAGGCATTTCACTCTGAATAGCTCCCGTCAGATTCCTCACTCTATTTTGGTATTCTGGTGACTGTTCCTCATTCAGGTACTTCATCCAGCGGCTCTGCATCTGTACGTTTGCCTCATCCTACCTCTGCACTCACATATCCCACTTTTATTTGTTTGAACCTCGTCCACCTGCACTACCATCTGTCTGATTATCTTTATTTCATGCCTCTGCTTTCATCTGTCCAAATCCCCTGTGCCCCTTTTTTTTCCACTTTTCAACAAGGACAAGTAAACCCCCTTTTTAAGACTTAATCCTTTCTGTTGGCTGTGTGTGTGGGACACCGAGCGGAGATGCTAATAATCCTGCAGCCACCACAGCTCTGAGGGAGGCTAATCTTTAAATTCACCATGATTTTTGCACTTTTCACCTTCATTTTGAAACCATACATGTGCACGCCTGTACATAATGATAATACATACATAATAATACAACGTTGCCTGATGATGTTTCACCTCGTATGCAGCACTAACGGCTTTCTTCTCGTGCACAAACGGTGTCATGACGTATTGATATTTTCCTGAACTAGAAATGTGACTTATGTGCGGATACTTTCGTTCCCTCCTGAACACAAAGATGGGAGGAGACGCAACAGATGATTGTTGCTCTCTGGTGCATTTTGTGAGCTGTTTTGTAATGAGTTGTATTGATTTTTAAAAACGCTGTACACTCCCACAGGGGTGTTCATCTTTTTGGCAGGTCAGACCTCTTCCCAGGACTGTGTGGGTGTGTACAGGCTGTGCTTGAGTAACATCTTCCTGTCTCTCCTGTTAAGCTTGTCACACCTACTTAAGACCACTTTCAAGCTGAGGTCTATTCAGCCTGAATACAGAAACTGTAATAACTGTGTGGGTGAGAGACTTTAAAGTTATGAATAAGGTTATTGCCAAGACGAATATATTCGTCATCTCTTTTCTTTTTATCCTCCTGCGTATTTAGCTGTCTTAAATGTTTTTTTCTTTGTCTCCACAGAGTCTTGATATTTGAGGACAAAGCCAATGGGTCCCCGTGTAAGCCGGCAGGACCTCCTCCAAAGCGGGATATTGCAAGCCTGCCATAAACCCAGATTTCAGCCTCCAGACTGGGGCATAGGGACCATTAGTGGAATTGAGCCGTTCTCTTAAAAAAATGGAGTGTTTTGTCAGTGTGGGACCAGTGGTTGAGAATGTTATTTTACTGCGCGTGCAAGGTCTTTGTTACATGAAAGAATGAATCCCACAAATCACTAAACCATGTTTGACTGTGAATATAACTCAATTTGTTTTTCCACTTTCCATACTGTAGCGTTGATAGATGTACATGTAATCTGCTAGATGAATTGCATTTTGTAGGAGGTGTTTGTAAATTTTAATTAAGGGAAGACTCCAATTTTGCATGGTTTTGTTTTTCCATCCTCGCTCCTTTGTTTACTTTTTGGGATATTTGAATGGTGTAAGAATATCATGCTTTTGGAGAAGCACAAGACAGTTTTTTCCATCACATTTTGCACTTAACCTCAGTGGTCTCATGTGGATTGATAGCAGTCTAAACCTGGTGCCAGAGAGTAGGCCCATTATGTCCTTTGGGCCTTCATCAGCCCTGGATACTGATCTGGAATCAGTACAAATTTCAGGAAAAACATTTTCATAACCGAGTGCACTATTGTGTGTAAATATTTTAGAGATTAGAGGTAGAATTGCAGTGTCAGTATGTGGCTTGATGATCAACAACGAAGAGAACTCAGTTTTAGATCTGTAGGGTTAAATTTGGAAGGAGTGTGATTTTTCGGGCACACAAATCAGAAACTCTTAAAGAGCAGAACAAATGTACATATTACTACCTACAATCATATTCTTTCCAAGTGCCTCAACATGCAGATACTGTAGAACTTCAATACACTGAGAAAAGAGGGGTGCAAGTGTTAGTCATTTCAAACTTTTAAAAAGGTTAGTATTTGTTAAGATACTTTTAATGGTGTTAGGTGAATCCTATTGGAAAAGGTGTTTATTGTTAGTATTCACATCCTAAGTAAGTAACATTCCACTTTTTCCTTGTGTTGCCGCTTGTTTTTTTTCTTCTTGAATTCACTGTTAAAGTATCCATATCTTTAATGTACTACTCAGTCTTGGTGTGTAGTTCATCAGCCAGTCAGTCCTGTCGGTCACCCCCGAGTTAACTTTCCTTTGAATTCTGTGATTTGTGCCTCAGAATTTGTATATAATTTTATTTACCTGTAACTTACAATATTGACTGTGAAATGGTACCAGTAGTATTTTTAACCTGCATAAAATGTTTTACACTACATGTTTGATTTGTTACCACTCAATTTAGCTATCTTAGTACTGTTTACTCCTTCACTATGCTTTCTTTCCAGCACCAAAGGAAATAAAAATCTTACACCGGCCTGTTAAATTTTGAATTGTTTTTTATGGTAGTGGAGACTTGCGGTAGTTAATATTTTCGTGGTGGACATGCGATGGAAGGTTTTGGGTTTTTTTTATTTGAGGGAACTTCATTGACTGACATATACTTAAAGAGATGTAGGTGGTTATCTGAGGAAACTACTGATGGGTTCATCTTTACAAAGTCTTATTTAGAATTATTGCTA
>OMNV01011089.1:3478-19081 GCA_900303265.1 Brotula barbata | reverse complement strand
GGAGGGGTGTGGGGTGTGTGTGTGTGTGGGGGGGTACAACCGTGTGATTAAACCCCCTTGACAGTCATCTCTCTCGCCAACCCTCCCCAACTGAGAACGGATCGCAGTGGAAATTTCCACTTGTTGAAGAAACAACCTGCAGGTTTAAAATTTGGTGTCAAGTGCCGGTGTCGCTGTGTGGACGGAATGCTTCTTTTGTGGGCGAGTCTCTGGTGTAATTTTGGGCAGGGCAGGGTGTCCCTGCAGTAGGCCTTTCTTCCACAAGCCCTGTGCAGTTTCATTAGATACGGCTAATGAAAAGATGGCTGCTGGACAGCCCGGCCCCCCGACGCTCCTCTGGCCTGTATTTAGAGCCCCTGCCTCGCATCTCCCACCGAACAGGTGTGCTGGCTGCCTCTCCCACACTGCAGCGCAGTCAAAAACACACTTTTATCCCACACCGTCCCCTTAATGGGTCACGGGGCTTTATTTTCACAAGTCAGCGTCACAACATTAGTTTCTATTTAAGTATCTATTACATTGTTTACTTCCATTATTGGTTATTTGCTTTGCTTTTTTTTATTGTTTGAGTATTTTCAGTCATTTATCCAAAAGCCACAGAGCCCTGAAATATTGCCTAACATTTATATACGAAGCTCTAAACGCTTCCAACGAGTATAAAAGTCATCTATAACAACAAAAAGACTCGATCGCATGCAGTCCGTGCTCCTCGTAAAGAAAGAGGCGGTATGGAACTCCCATTCGTCTCCGTCTCTTTCCTTTATTTACACATATGGCAGGAAATTAAAGACACTGGGTTGACTATTGAAAGTATCACTTAGTTTATTTAACAATCTCCACTGCTCCGGAGGCTTTGGCAAGCTCCAAAAGCTGTAAACGTCTCCTGTAATCAGACAAAGCTGTTTATGCCCAAACGTTCCATCTCATCGTTCCATTATCTTCCACGTGAAGAGCAAATTAGCCTTCCAACGGGATAATAGCTGATCCGTGGGGCTGTTTGGTGACTATTGTTTAGCTACGGTTAGTTACACAAGCCTATTTTGGCTACTGGCAGCCATTCGCTTTCAGGTGCAGTAATATCCGAAAAGAGGATTGGTGTTTGGCCGGAGTTAGATCTCGGTGTTTATTTGCTAACAGACTCCCTCTGTGTTCATACGCTGACCCTTTGTGTGGTTCTCTGAGAGGCAGGTGGATTGTGCCTCGGGCTTGCGGGCTACAGTTTGAAAGCAACAACGTGAAACCGGAGAGGTAACACGACCCTGAGGCAATTAGGCCCACAATGAGGACTTTTTTTTGCATTCGCTCCTTTTGTGTGGCTAAATACTATTTAAGAGGAAAAAAAAATGAGGAACCGTGGGTGTTTGGTAAATGAAAATTCGCCAACCGCACGGCGAATCAGCAATACTGCAAGTTTTTGCGTGTGCGTGTCCGGGCGATGTGTGCCGGTTGTTGAGGCCTTGCTGTCTTGTCTGTACATACAGAGAGGGGTCAAAGTGTGTGTAAGGGTGGGCCAGAGGGGAGCGGGGTATGTCAGACTAATGGGCTCCATTTTGGGGGACTGCAGTGCCACGGACGCTTTCCCATGTTTGCAGACATGAGTGTGGAAAAGAAAGAAGCGCTAGGAGGCCTGGAAGAAAGAGAGAGAGAGAGAGAGAGAGACCCTGCAGCTTCCCTCCTCCTTCATTCCCTCCTCCCTTCCGTTGCTGTACTCCTCTCTGAATGGAGTGTGTCTACCGGATCTGCCCAGGATGAAATGTCATATCTTAGACTGATCCTTATCTCTTAATCGCTTCCTTTGTCTCCCATGATTCCCCAGACCCTCCCTGACTTCCCTCCTCGGACACAGCCCTTTGATGTGTCAGCCACAGTTAGGGACGCTGGAGGTGGGATGTGGTGTGTGTGCATTTGTGTGTGTGTGTGTGTTTGTCAAGTGGTTGTCTGGTTCTGCTCTGAACTAACAAGAGCCACAGAGGTTATCACGAATCATTGGGGAAGGGAGGCCACTGATGCGGGTTGGTGTTGTCTTAGTTTGGTTCTCTTGTTACCCTTGCGGCTTTGCGATGCTAGATGTTAAAACACTGTGCGCATAGTGCGTGCGTGAGAGTGTGTGTGTGTCTGTTCGTCTATGGGCTGGAGGGCAGAAGAGAGAGGCAGGAACAGAGAACGCCGGTAATGTGCTTGTTACTGTGTGTGTGTGTGCATGTGTGTATCGATCTCTTTGTTTACAAAGTATGAAAAATAAAACAATGCAAACATATAAACTGCCATGATTGGCAGATATCATAGAGCTGTGAGTTTTGGTTGTTTTAGGTGGACTGATTTATTTCAAACACACAGAGATAACACACAGCTAGCTAACACATGTTGTTAGCTTACATTTCTTTGAATATCGTAAGAAAAAAAGACACGACTTGTAGCACTTCATAAAACAAAACAACACAGAAAGCCTAACTACACTAGGAAGCCATATTGCATCTTTTTTTCCTCCTTTTCTTTACCTCACATAACATCATAACTTTGTAGCCATAAATGCATGAACTAAAAATTAGCATACATGCTAATTCCGACCTTGCTTGTTTGCTTGTTGACTTTGCTACACTTTTATTGCTAATGGTAGCAAATGAACAACCTTTACACGCCGGCAGCAATTCACCGTTATTTTAACATTTATGAATTCAAAATATTTCCAAAAAAACTGTCAATTATACGGTCACAAACCTTAATTTTAACTTTGAGATTGTTTGATTTTAATTGGATTTAATTTAGCCATTTTTATTGTATTGAGGTTTGATCTACAATATTGTTAATCCTTATAAATTTGTTTTTCATGGCATATTCAAATGTTCTAAGTATTTAACAAATACTATTATAAAGACAATTTATAATAAAGTATTATGAAGACACTTGTGTTAAAAAAGTGAATCTCATTTCTACTGTTGGTCACAGGTGTGTGTCGTTGAGCCAACACACACCGGTGGCAGCTGTGCAGCTTTGAGCACATGGTGAGTACATAGTTTTTTGTCTGCTTTTAATACTTTGGATTCAGAGATGAGTGAAAGGAAAGAACTAAGGAATACTTTTTACAGTACTTTGTTTTAGTCATACGCTCCATATCAACATCACTTTTACTGGGAATTCATACATTCATAATAGCTTATTTTACTTTTCATTTTAGTTTGTTGAAATAATAGAATCAGCTGTGTATATTTAAGTAAATGTAAATAAAAGAGAAGTGGGATGAAATGGAAAAACATAGGGGAGGGAACGTGGCCAGAGCTTTTGGATTCCATCTGAGGTGAACGGAGGATGACTGTCAAAAATGTGCTGCTTCTGCTTACCCAGATCTCTGCTGGGAAGATGTGTGTGTGTGTGTGTGTTCTGTGTAATGTGTGTACGTGTGTGAGAAGAGAGAGAGACTACAAGACAGGGAGAATAAAAAAGAGACATCAACAGAAGGAGTTTGTTTGAAAAGGCTCTTATCTTGCAGTGCATCTTTAAACTGTACTCATATCTTGTGTGACTGTGTAAAACGTGTGTGTGTGTGTGTGTGTATGTGTGTGAGCCATCACAGCTCATTGTTCTTTGGTTGAGTCATTTAGCTCCTCCAGCATCCGGAGGTTCATTCCGTGTTTTTTGAAGGAATCTGGGGCTAAAGCCAGAATGATGGGGGCACATTGTCTGCACCCTCTGCTGGCAGGATGCAACAGCACAACCTGTCCTTTGTGTGTGTATCTGTGTGTGCACAAAGTATGGTTGTGTGTCTGTATGTCAGTCTGGAGGCAGTAAAAGGTCTTGCTTCCTCAGGTGAGAGCACAATACCAAATATTTGTATGGGGAGGCCACCCATCATCATCTGACAAAGATAGCAGTCCTGGCTTACAATTAGAGGTTTTTGCTTTAGCCAAAAGCAACATTATTCATTTCAGTGAGAGAGTGGGGCCCTCACTGGGTCCAGAGCCACCTGGAGATGGAGGCGGGTGGAGGCTGGTGGAAAGTAGAGAAAAGAATAACAGCATTAGTGTCAGAAAGAAAATGTCACCATGAAAACAGATTCAAAACGTAATAGAGGCAAGACGTGCTATTACCTCGGCCATGTATGCAGTCTGGTTTCTAAGCGTCCTTTCACCCACTGGTCTATCGGTGTGTATTTGCATATCCAAGCAAGTGAAGAGAGAAAATAATCCAGCACTTTCCCGAGATTTGGGTTTCGGCTTGAATAAATGCCGACACTCCCTCCTTTGCGAACGATCGTCAAGAGGCTGTTTGTTGCTCTTGGCATGAACATACACAACTGTATACATTTAGCCATGGACGCTGGGGCATTCAAGAGTGAGATCATTAACATATGGCCCGAGCACTTAAGGCCTGCAGCCACGAACCCTGGGGGACAGCCTGGCTGTGTAAGTGAATACTGATCATATACGTCAGATATTATTGCCACTCCCTGAGTGGAAAAAGCACGTTCACTACGTGCACAAACCAGAAACCGAGCGGGTGATGGACAAATAAACAATCAGGTAACATGTCCACGGATTATCAAATACAAATCCTCCTGCCACGCTGATCCAGAACCCAAACATCTGATTGTCATGGTGAAAATTCCAAATTCTTGGGCACGAGCTTGTGCCTTTCATCGAAAGGACGTTCGGGAGCAACGTCATAAAAGTTTACAAGTTTGTCCTCTATGGTCTACTCAAGATCACACCTTTTCTAATCACTTAGCTGCTTTATGAGTGTGAGACTGGGAACTGTAAAGAGCTGGAAAAATGGTGAAAACACTAAGATTCAATTAAACATTTCAGCTGGTAATAAAAAAAGGAGGGGAAGAGTCACACCAAACAAACAGAACTGTTGCCGTGGTAATGGACAAAGCCCCCGCTGAGGTGCAGCGTATAGGCCCTGCAGACTCGGAATGAGTTGTCAGAGGAAGGTATAAGAATGAGCTATGTGTAGGAACAAGAGGACCAGGGAAGCTGAGTTGGAATGGCGTCACGACACTGTTTTTAATCCACTTATTTTGAGTCTCAGTAAAAGGTAGAGAGGAACAGCATCATAATGAGGACCAGGCTTTACCAGAGGATGGTCTGTTCCATTGGACACAGTCAGGGGGTTTCCACGGAACGCGTTCACTCGTCCTTTACGTTGGGAAAAGGATGTACGCGGGAGGGAAACTCCTGCCACATGTTCGCCCACGTAGCGCATCAAGCATAATTTAAGGACATATAAGAGGTGGTGGAGCTCGGAAAGAACAGAGAGGCGGAAGAGAGGCAATGGAGCAAACGCTCACGGAAAGGGTCAAGTAGAAGACACCGCGGCAGGACCGGTGCTGGATGTTGTTAAGTAGTATGTGTGAAAACGTTAAGACAAACACATGACTAAGGCACTCCAATTGACTGGTCAACACGTGGAGTGTGTGAGCATGTCTGTGTTTCTGCGTGTGTTTGTGTGAGGCTCGCGGCCACAACCGTGCCCGGAAAGGCTTGGAGCGCAACCAGTCATTAGGAAGTCAGGCCGTCTGGAGTGCATTATGGGCTGGGTATTGTAACTCTTACAAGCACAGGCTGCTATCAAACCAGCGATGAGGGAAAGAAAGAGGGAGAGAGGGACGGAGTGAGAAGAGGAAGGAAAATGATCGCGCCAGTGTCACGTCGACTAAAACTGAAAAGGCTGTGCTGGTGTCAAAAATGTGCGTTTTCACAAAGTTTTAGTACGAGTTGATCGTCCACGTCAAAATGCTTTAATGGGAAGGCACAGTAAACCAGGTTTACATCGTGCAGAGTCCCTGGATGCTCTAAAATTCTCACGCCATTCTTCTGGGAATCATCACTTTTGTAACTAATAGTCCCATCATGCACTGCTTCGTCCGGGTTGAATCGCAGCAGCTAAAGCTTCTGCTGGAATAACGCTTACATCGTACACAAAATCATTGTCAACTCCAATAAGGCAATGAAAGAAGACTATTAAGAGAGCAACTTTTGTACCACGTCGCCCTTCGTATTGTTTATTGTGGACAAAATCCAGGGTCACGTGACAAGATCACGTGACAATCATACTTGAGCATTTCAAGGTTTTTGAATTTTTCGACTCCCCTTTCTGACGCACGGACGGGTAAAACGGAGGGATTTATCTGGCCTACTTTGGACGTAGCCATGGTTACCACTACCAGCCTGCTTGTTTGCTAAGTGACACACAGCCGGCAAAAGACCCTAGATGGCATTGTTTATGATGTACTATTCCAGAATCCCCGGTTCCTTTTGAGTACAGTTCTTCTGTGAGTGGCTTCCAAGTGGTGGCTCTGTGGTCGCCCAAACTTCCCTCTTCCTCCGTGGTCTTTCAAGCCAGTGTCACTAAAATTCCAAAACCTCCTTGTCTTTTCTCAAAATGCTCACAAAGTTGCGTTCGGGGAATGCTGAGGGCTTTTTGGAACTGTGACAGTGGCACAGACCACAGAGGAGGGATGAAAGTTTGCACCACCACCGGGCTTCTGCCTGGAAACCTCTCACAAAATGAATGTGCTTGACAGGAAATGTACTATTGTTGTCAATGGGACTGTGGAATGTCATGTCAGGGACAAAACCATCAAGAACCTTTTGGGTGCTAGATGAGACAATAAAATGAGTCAGACAAAGTTTAGACATTTATAGAGGAAAATATTTGAACTTTAAAACCTTCTCAGCACCGTAAAACTGGAAATCATTCACCTCGGTTACTCGGAAGATAAAACGATTAAAAAACCAAAAGTGGTTTAAATGCACGTGACAGCTACTGAGGAAGGAATGAACAGGACACAATGGGGTGCACGTGGATGGATGGCCAGATGGACCGAGGCATAGATTTGCAGTTTCTAGGACAAGACAGTACAGAGACGTCATCCACAGCTTCAGGTTTGACTGCAGCCCTCAACAGTTTGACAGACTTTGGTGTTTCTCATCAAACAAGCGTTCTCTTCGGATTTTGTTTAAGTTTCATCCAACGGATAAGAGACAAACTGAGAGCGAGCGAGAAAGAGATGCGCGTTGACGTACCGCACTGCGATATAACTGGCAGGCAGATGAAGAAATAGGAGAGAATGAAAAGCAGACACGGCGGACGGAGACCTGAGTGCCGTAGATTAGCTGACGTAAACAAAAGAACCTCCTTACCACGCAATCAGAAGCTCTTCGAAATTAACACACGCTAATACGAGAAAAACAAAGTACAGTACAGTGAAACGTTAATAAACAAAGTATGGCTGCTCCTGTAGTAGATAATGACCGAGGATAAAATTAGAATTAGCTGGAAACGGTTAGTCTTATTTGAACGAATGCACTAAAGATGTGCCCTAACTGGCAGCCGATTCTTGAGTAGCACGCATTATCAAACCCCACAGGTCCTGGGAGACCTGCAGCAGATGTTGGCAGCACGGGCTGTTTTTCAAAGCTGCCCGGTGGTCACGTTGAGCTGTGCAGTCATGACGTGGGCCGGACAGCCTTCTGTTCGTGTGCCATAGTTCACCTTACGTGCACCAAATTGCTTTCTTCGCTAATTAGTTTTTTTTTGTCCCACTGAGAGTTTTTCTATCATGACTCATAAATCATTTGGTGAAATGTGAGGGTAACGGCAACTCCAACCACCTGCAGGTGCAGGTGGTTGGAGTTCAAAATCAGCTGGAGCCGACAGGTGAGGTCTTAAAAAAACCCAAAAAAACAGGCCCACGTCGACCTCTAATGAGCAGTGTCTCACATGCTCAGCATCATCGCTAATCCCAGTCATGTTTGAGCTTTCAGTACACGAGGATGAGTAACACGGAACAAAACTCAGATATATCAAACATTCCTACGGGGCGTCATCATTTGGGCCGCATGCCATCAAAACCGCGCCAACAAGTCCTTCATATGAGGTGTTTACTCATAAAGAAGACTTGGCTTATTAAAGGTTACCTAGCATTAACAAAACACAACCAGCCCTCAGATTATAGAACAATCAACGTAAATGCCTCAGAACTATTTCAGATCACGTTCACACACACACACAAACAAACAAACTGCTCCGCTCCAAGACCATCTCCAAAAAATGACCAACCGTAGCCAAGAAGAGCTGTGAGAGTGAGAACTTAAGAGTTACTGGTTGCAGAACTTAAAAAATGAATGAATCCAGACTCTGTGTTTGTCTCTAATGTCTTGCCCTGCAGTAGAAACACAGCGATGGTCAACGGGCCAAACAGCACAGCTGGGAAGGGCAAAGTCCACAACCATGTCCTCCCAGGAGGCAAAAGTTGTTCAGGTCAACAATTTGGCCTTCATTCACCGGTCTGTGTCCACAGTGAAAATAGAGAGACGTGAGTCACCATTCAACCTCATAAATGGATCCAGATTTTGTTGTTTGGTGAGTTTGGTGAGGATGCCGTCAGCGGATCTGTCCGTCTGCATGCATTTTGCATCGCTGCGTCTCCATCCTTTAAGCTCATTATTGTTAACTTGTCCTTGTTTAATCCAGGAGGATTGAGTTCCTTCAAAGTTGTTTTAGGTCTGTATACGTTGTTGGACTCTGAGACAGTCGAAGCCGGAGACCGCCAAGCGATTGTCTCGGACATCTTGCCTTCATCCTGGTCGTGTGTTCCGCGAGGAGGAAAGCGGAGGAGAAAAGGAATTGCTTGGCACGGTCCCGGCCTTCATGTTACAGCGGCCGACTTATTGAAACACCTGTTTTGATTTATGGTGTTTGGGTAGTTGGCCGTGGACGGATCCCAGCACCAAGCTTCTTGCACGTGCACTGCCAAGAATACACACACGTCCACGCAACCGCTCCGCTCCTAAGAACTCACTCGCAAAAGACACACAAATGCCCACTGGAACACCCACACATACCCGCACACACGGGCAAATAAACATCAAGAGTACATATTTGTTCGTCCTAACACACACACACACACACACACACACACACACACACACACACACAAAACACACAGCGCGCTCCGTGCAGTTTTTACAAATGGCTCGGTTGAAAGATCAATCAGGAAAGCATGTGCTCTGGAAGTGTGTGTTAATGCCTCGCATTTCTAAAGCTCCCCCCGCTGAGCACAGGTGCGCCGGCACACAAGAAGGAATAAAAAGAAAGGCAGGATAGAGAGAACGGTGCGGTCCAGTAGAGGAAGAAGAGAGGACCATATGTCAGTCTGCCCTGAGATCACCTTTGACACAGTCCCACCTGTCAGCATGGACCCCGACCAAACCCCTTCTCTCTGAACCCGAGCGGATTAAAACCAGAAAGCAAATTCACTGCACAGCCTTTTTGGTCCGGGGCCAAAGCTCTTCTCTCCGCCGGTCTGTGTTTGTGTCTATCTATCTGGTGCACAGACTACAGTTAAAGAGGAGCAAATAGATACTCCATCTGGTAGTTGTCTGGCCTTAGAGCTGTCTGTGGGACATATGATGGATTCTATCGGGAAAAGACGCCAAAACACAAAATGGCTGAGGTCAGTAGGTTTTCGGAAATCCCAAAAGCGGGGAAGCACTGCAGATCTTCGTCTGAATGTTAGCGAGACTTCTCCTGCTGCGGATTTGGTTGCTGTACAGGCTGATATTTTATATCACACCTTTAATCTCCAGTAGTTTTTCCCAGCCGAGGCACTACGTTATCAGACATTAGGAACAAGTCTGTGGCAGAGATTTTCAGGAGCCACAGTTTGACTACTGCTTTTTTTTGGGGGGGAGAGTGACCTCCTGAAATGAACAAAATCAAAAGTTTCTTATTCCAGGTCGCAGAGGAGGCAGGCTACGTAAGTTAGCCCAGATGTTCTGTTTCGTAGCCGTGTCCTTCAGTTCTTCCTGATCCAAAGACTTGGGACATGGGATCTAAACCCTCCTCTGGTGTATTCTGGGTCTACCCCGTGGTCTTGAGACATATTGTTAGGTAAAGGACGATGGACTAAACTGTTTGGAGGCACCGTGCAAACATTCACATCACGGTTTGCCGATCAGACGGGGTCGGAAAGTGTGCAACGTGTGTGATTTATACCTTTAAATACAACATAAACGATTTCTAAAGTCAGTGTCTGCCCATCTTAACAGGCTAAAACCTTCAGACTTTTCCCTTTTTTATTGCTTGTCAGCCATACCTCCTCAAAGGATGATTTACTGAAAGAGAATCCATTTTTGCTAACGTGCTTCTTTCCTCCTTGTAGCGTACAGAAACAGCCTGGTTTTCTTGGGAGCCCTGCTGGTATCAGCTCTGCCCTTCCTGGTGGTTCTGGGTTGTCGTCACGTTGACGCACGTATGCTGCGTCTTAATTAGATGCTCGGGGTACCCAGACGACTGCTGGCAACAGCTAGACGGGGTTCTTCCCTTTCCTGTGTGTCACACGATGACATCACGGCGTGGGTGCCAGGACACCCTATCATTGGTTTGATTGGCAGGAAGTGATGCATTCAGGGTGTGAGTGAGCCAACCTCAGGCGTCCTCTGCGAGCCCCGGTCCTCCGCACAGCCCTGGCTTTGGAGGAGGTGGCCCATGTGCCAAGGAAGCGTGGGGGTGCCACTTCAATCGAGCGATTCTTATCGTGTTGACTTTACAGAAGGGATGCACCAGACTGCGGTTTAAACTGCAGCTGGGACAACAAAGTGATTAATGGAGCAGCGAGTGAGGAAGGGATATGCCCACACACTCAACCTTCTCCTTCACCTCCTCCCTCGCTCCCACTACACCCTTAATCAAATCTGTTAACACACACACACATGCACGCACGTAGTCCCAAATCCTGTGGCAGCCTGTGGAGAAATTTGCGAGCTCTGCAGAGCCACTCTCCAGGGCCGCGGCTATAAAACAAAAGCACTTGTAACATGAAAGAATTCCTGCAATTTACAAGAGGAAGTGGAACATCTGAGAGACGATGTTTGAATTCTCAGTGTGCTCTTCTGGGCTAAGCGTCAAAGCCGGGGTGGTTGCTGCCGCTGCCGCCGCCGCCGGACAGTTTTTCCCCTTTTCCACCGCCGTCCAAACGGGCCTCCGTCCCGCCGACCTTACGCGCTTCTCTCAACAGTAAATGTACTTCCTTTTCCCCCCATGACACCCCCACGGTTCAGTGGGACCTCAGTAAAACATGTCCACGCTGAACGCAGGCACCCACCGCGCAAAGGCTCAGGGGCCGACGAGGGCTTCACTTTGAACCTGGCAACTCCGGGGAACATTCCTGCCTTGAAAGGTTTATTTGGTTATCTCTCCAAATGTCCTGAGGTGAAATATACTGTTAAGTAAACTTAGCTGATACAAACCAGTTGTAGGCACGCAATAGTAAACAGATTTCTAGCCGCTCATGAAATGGTTGCCGCCTGCGTTGCAACAGTGCGCCGCGCTCCGTCTGCACGCCGCCACTCCGCCGCCGCGCCGTGACTCACAAATAGCAGCTTTTTCTCATAACGCCCGCGAACCTAGCCGGACTTTGCCTTCAAGAAATCCGGCGTCTGAACTTTTTTTTTTTTTTTTACAAGCATTTGCATCTGAGAGGATTAAACCTTGATCGTTGTCCTGCGGTGATTTGATAGCGTGCCGGACGTACGAGGTTTGTTGAAGCAGATGACACGACGCAGGTGATTTATCAAGGAAATCGTTATTTTTTAAGGATCAGAGAGGGTTCAGTCCCTCGCTGTGGAAAGACTGCGTGGTGCGCACGTAACCTGCATCTGTTTCGCTCTCCCTCTAACCCTCTCTCTCTCTCTCTCTCTCTCTGTATATGTGTGTGTGTGTGTGTGTGTGTGTGTTTGCAGTTTTCCAGAATTTGGTCTGCATTCATGTGGATAATTATAACTTTATGGAGATTTTTTTCCTTCCCCTCCTTACGACCACATCTGCAACAGAGGCAAATAGTAGAGGAAGGGTGGAGGCCAAAGTTTCTCTCTCTTTCTCTTTCTCCCTCTCTCACTCTACTGTTCTGTGTCTCATTCTCTTTACCCTCCTTCCTCCTGTCCCTCATCCCTCTCCCTGGCCCAGACCACCTACGTTAGGAGGCTTGGGTGGACCCAGAACCATTGCTATCAGCGCAAGTATACTCAAACGTCCCATAATGACTTCCACTTAGAGCCAGTCCATAAACACTCTCAGATGCATAAAGACACACTCTCGGGGCTCCGTTAGACCAACTGCATGCTTTTCTCCTCCGCAGAGGCTGCAATCACTTAGCGAGCTTCCTCATTTCATTTCTTAATCGGAATCTTTTTGTTTGTTTGTGCATTTGTTCAGAGCTGTTTATTTGGCTGTCTTTTATTTCACAATTGCTCTGCAGCCAAACCCAGAGCTGTTCCGAGTTGACGCGGGTGGCAACGGTCACATTTTATGGTGCCTCCTGGATGCTGCAGCGACACTGGGCTTCATAATTCACCCATCCGAGCGGTTTGACGATCCCAAAGCTGCAGGCGAAAGGCCCGCCACGCCTGCGAGAGATGATGTCACTTCATATTGAGTAATTATATTTTACAGTATGTTAAATGAAACTCATGTACGCTGTCAGGGTGGAGCTGACACAGTCCTTAACTCATAGAATGAGCTCAAGCCAGATTAATTGAACTGAAGCACCGAGGGCAAGTTTGAAGGAGACGCGGCGCGATCGAATGTGTCAGTTTGGTCGCTGTTATTTGTTTTGCATCGTCACCGATGTCGTTTTTCATCTAGGCGAGGGTGAGATGAACGACGAGCGGCTAAACGATGAGCTTATCCAGGCAGATTCCACGTCGTCAGTATCAGATGAGATTTATGCCGCCGCACAGGCCGACCTCATGCGCTGAGGAGGCTAAATCTCTCACGTGATCGCCGTCCGCGGGAGGATACGCCACGCTGACAGATGCAGACCCAAACTTGGACTCGGTGGTGGAATGTCTCAGAGGTCCAGTGACACCATCTGTGTCATAACACCTGCAGTTTATCTGGAGGAGATAGAGGCACAAACATTCACACGTCTTTCGGCAAAACACATCACACGCTCCCTGTGGTCAGAGATTAGCCCGGTTATCTGCTGCCTGCTCTGACAGGAGAGCCAGATAGGACCCTCCAAATGACATTTTTGCCAGCAGACTGTGAAGACCGTTACGTGACAACAGACCATCTCCTGAAGGATGCAGAAAGACACACAGAAGAGAGAGAGGAGCGGCGAGGAGATTGAGATCAGACTCTCGCAGCTTTGCTCCCAGCTTATATCATTGTTGACATTTCAGTGTTTTATATCATGTCAGAGTGTGGTTTGGAAATCGTGCCACGGGGAATGTTGTTCTGAAGCCGAGCTGTGGAAAGCAGAGTTTAATGTGTTGTGTTTTTGGCGGCGCAGAATTTTCTAACCGAACATAATAAACCAAACATGAATAGACCCTGATATTCTGTATAAATGACAAGCATGTGCATGTGCTCGTGTTCACACACAAAATCCAGAAATGAATCAAAGACAGTTAGATAAAAACATCCAGCAGCGTCTTTCATCTGGTTTGTTTAGGATTTTTCCATGTCGTGTTTATCCCCCTGGGAAACTGTGCATCTTGTTTTACGATCGGCCTGCCTTTAGTCTGTTTGGGACATTGTCTCCTCTTCTATCAGTACACAGGTGAGTTATCTCTGCAGTCCTGCATCCTGCCAAGCGTGGGGTTTCACAGCTCAGGGGCCACTATCTGAATTCATTCCGAACAGTTATCTTTATACGGGGGACCAGAGGGCGGACATGTCCACAACTCACAAGATCAGACATGGTGCTAAGCCATGCCGTGATATGCCTGCTCTGAGATGATGTTACAAACTTCTGGAGATTACAGATGAGCAGATTGAAGATACCAAACATGTGATGGAAAGCTTTTTTTTTTTTTTTTTTTTTTTTAACGATCAACACCGGGGTGTAAAAGGAAAAACGAGCAGTTTTGCTTTGAATCAGAACGTTATTTGGGTTTCCTGACACCTCAGGCCGTCTGAGTAACCGAGAAGAGATATGGCGCTTTATACACCGTGCTTTAAAAATGCCAAACCTGGAATGTGTGCAGAAACTTTAAAGACCAAACACGAGCAGATAAAATCTCAAAACTCAACCGGGGCTGCACAACATGGGGCGAAAACATGACATGCCGTTAAATTGTTTCTTAAATGATGCGATAATGTTTAATGTGATAAACAGAGGTTTAGTAGTTGGGCTTTTTGGTTCTCTGAGGGAATTTGAACACATTAAATATGCTTGTATCTCCCTAAAATACTCAAATAAAAGCACTTATCAAGGAAAAGGTGCAAAAAATGGTGAAGAAGTTGATCCGCATAGGGAAGTTAATTCTCTGATTTTAACCCATCCTAACTATGAGGAGCAGGGGGCTGCACACACACACACACACACACACACACACACAGCTTCCGGGGATCGATAGAGGATCTAAATTCTGTGTCCTTTTTCGTATTAGTGAGCCCTTTTGAAGCAGTCAGCGGTGGTTTTGAATCGGTTCCATCTGTCGTTGACCGAGTGAAACTGCCTTCCCATAAAAACACCTTGCTGGAGAGAGAAACCCTTGTGATGACATGCAGTAGAAGCTCTCTGCTCAGGGTCACGGAGAGTTCCCAGATAGTGAGTCAATTACATTTGTGAGTGACTCATTTTGTGGGTCAATTTTCTCTGTGAGTCAACCAGAAGAGCTCTTGCATTTCCCGCAACACAAAGCGACTTTCTATTTTTATTTTTATTTCACGGCCCCGTTTGGCCCTAATTGACCTCTCTTTGATGTTCACGGTTCAAGGTTTTGTCTGCGTAACCTCACTCAGCAGGCCGCATGAACTAATGCCAATCTCCCTCCGTCTCCCTTCTCCAGATCGGTCTAAGGAGGGGGAACTGCGATGTTATGGGCTCTGACAAAGTGTTTGCCCATATGTTCCAAATAGGTTTACCTTTTTTTAACAATCTTACAAGATTCTAAACCCGCAGCCACAAAATACCAGCATTAACTGGATGCGCGTCACGAGTAAGTTGGTAAACCGGTGACTGACTCACCCACATTGGTGCCCGCAGACACTTAACTCCGCTCCCTTCATGCACCTCCACCTCTGGAGTGCTGAGAGCAGAGATTTTGGTTCCATCATCACGGCCTGAGTGGCTGCAGACAGGAAGAACTGGCCCATCTGCTCAAGTAGTTTCTCTGCTGCTGCTGACTGAGGAGCCGTGTGAGTGTTGGCTGTTTGTCATTTAACATTAATAACAGACTCGTTTTCAGTTCAATTCAGTTCAGGCCATGCAATTTGTGCTTTGTTGACATGTTAAAATGCACCGGTACTGCCAAAGCGTGGGATGGACAAAATCAGCATGTGAAATCATGCAGCATTGAATGCAATCGTGCACAATAAAAGCTGACTTATGGGATGGATAGATACATAGATGGATAGATAGATAGATAGATAGATAGATAGATAGATAGATAGATAGATAGATAGATAGATAGATAGATAGATAGATAGGTAGATAGATAGATAGATAGATACATAGATAGATAGCCAGCAGCCAACATGGCAAGAAAAATACATTGCAACAAGTACAACAACAATAATAATAACAATAACAATATAATATAATATGATATGATATGATATGATATGATATGATATGATATAATACAATTGAAT
>OMNV01011088.1:59949-73927 GCA_900303265.1 Brotula barbata | reverse complement strand
TACTTGGGTCTCCCAATGGGAGCCATGAAGAAAAGGCAAGGAGGTCAGCCACAGCCAAATACCTCCAGAGACTGAGACAAGTTCTGAGAAGTCAGCTCAATGGTAGGAATAAGATCCAGCCAATCAACACGTACATCCTACACGTCATCCGATACCCAGCTGGAATAATAAACTGGCTACAGGAGGAGATAGATGTCACAGATATAGACTCAAAAACTCCTCACAAACGGTTCCACCTGAAGTCCAGCACCTTGAGCTGAAGGTTAGTGAGTGTCACTATCCGAGAGGAGACAAGGAGCATCCAAGAATACGTTAGATAAATGGCCCTGTGAGACTATTTGCTAAGCAAGTACCTTAGGCATCAGACCTTCCTGTTAGCCTTTCAAATTATGTAAAACTTGACTGATGATATTTTCAAAGGAAGTCATGATACAACAATATTTCCATCATTCATCCATTATCGATAGCGCTTATCCAAGTAAGAGTCAAGGTGGGGCTGGAGCCTATGCCAGCAGTGATTGGGCGAGAAACAGGGTACACCAGTCTATCACAGGGCAACAAACAGAGAAGGACAACTCAATGACACCTCCATTCACAATTGCGAGCAATTTAGATTTTTTTATTTCACCCAAGCTGCATATCATCGGAGGTGAAAACCAAAGCAGACTCAAGGAGTCTATACAAACTCCACTTGTTTCAAGCAGGATTTGAACTGGGGACCCTCTCGCTCAAAACATGAATATGATTCACATCATGGGATTGTTCCTCTGTCATCAAAATTGTGAATTCTGATTATTAAAAGTGAATTCTGACAGCACTTCAAGGCAAGGAAAGTTATATGCTGTGCAGATCTTTAAGTGAATAAATACAAAGGCTGCTGTGTACCTCTGAATTGGAAAGGCCATTCAGCGTGGACAAACAGGTGCGTATAGCTGTGAGTCGTCTGAGTCGTCCCCCAAGTTTAACCTGAAAAGAGATAATAAGTTGTACTAATGTGAATTAGTGTGGCATTATTTACTTTGTAATAATAAAATTGTTTTTCGTGTGTATACCTTTCGGATATAGTGAGTGCCGTATGTGTCTATAAAGCGTCTGTACTGAACCCTGGTGTAGGAGTTATAGGCACTGGGAAGACTGTTGAGATCGTGGAGGAACTCGTGGCTGAGTGTTGGTCTGCCTGACAGACGGAATCTACATAGAAAGACAATTAAAATGATCAGTATGTGTGACACTAACACAAAACCCTGAAACACTGATCCTCTCACACCAAACCTGTAGTGGGAACACATGACCGAGTGTGTGCTGAAGCTGTAGCGGTCCTCTCTGTTTCTCTCTATAGCAAATTTAGCTGCATCAGATTGTGTTCCGCCAGCCTGCAGGTTGGCAGATACGATATGATTCAGGTCCAGGCCAACCTGATAAAAACAAGAGAGGCTCATGAAGTGCTTAATATATATAATATAACAATATATGATATCATGATAAGATAACATGGTTTAGGTGGTAGGATGACCACCTAGTGATCGAAGGATCGCCAGTTCAATCCCTGGCTCCTCCATGCAAGTGGGCCTTGCATGGTTACCTCGGCTGTTGTTGTATGAATGGATAAATGTGAGGTAAGCTTTGGATAAAAAAATAGCGCTATAGAAGCGCTATTATTCAATGAATAATGAAAGCATTTAGGAATAAAGATTGAATGGTTTCCTACTTTCCAATCGCTGCTGTCCTGGGTGGTGATCTTTTCAACCAGTGAGCTATCAACACAATTACAGGAAACAGGACATAAAATGTTTTTCAATTTTTAAGCATCATTTAGCAGACTTGTTAAGCAGAAAATTAGGAGGATAGAATTAATATCAATTCATAAGTTAAAGCAAACATCGCAAAAACTTGAATGGATATGGCGTTCCCCACTTGACCTGCTCTATATGAAAAGTGCCATAAGATAACCTTTGTTGTGATTTGGCACTATATAAATAAAATTGAATTGAATTGAATTGAATCTATAACTGAGACATCAGCAGATTGAAATGTTACATTTAACAGTTCTTCCCCTTTTCACATATGTCAATCTATAGTGATAAAGATTTGGGATAGTGGAACTGCTCAAATGTCTAGAGTCAGAAATGTCTTGAATTTGGTGCTAGAGATATAAACTGAGCGTTGTCAGTGTTTCACCTAGTGGTTCTTCCTAGTCTCTCTCTTCTCTGTCTGCCTTGTCTCTGTTGCATGTTTTTTTTCTTCTGTGGAATTATCTCTCTCTTCACCCAGGTGTTTTCAATCTCAAGTCTTGCTCAAGACAGACGCTCATGACTCGACATGGAACACATTCAGTCATTGTCTGTGAAGCAGTGCCAGTAGTTTTAGCGCCAACACATTTAAAGTTCAGTCGTGCTGTTTCTAACCTAAAATATAACACATATACTCAGTCACATATACTAACTGAACTGTCATGGGACAAAAGATTAAAATGGGTGATTTTAGCCTTCTAGTTGTCATACCTGATGGAGGTGTGTACACTGCGGTAGACATGGAAAGAGCAGCTGCTGACGGCACGCCAGTCCACGACAGACACTGGCAACTAAAAATAAAAATCAGCAAACTATGGTTAACCTCTTAAACTTTATATATATAAACTAAACAAAAATTTATTAGATATGAAATACATTTAACAGTATAAAAAGTAAAATAGAATAAAATACAGCAAATAAAATATATCAACATAAACAAACAGTTTAAAAAAAAGGGTAAACAACAACAAATAAGGGTTACTTTTAGTGGCTTTATCACATTAGTGAACCGCGTTAACTTATATGCATGCGTAGACATCAAAGTGCTGCTATTCGTATAGCATATAAATTCAATTCCTTTTCTTCCATTGATGCATGAGATGTAAGAGAAGAGGCACATGTGTTCATGTGTGGCTACCTATTTTGTGCCAACACCCTGCCTGTATCAATGTCTTGTTGATTTTGAATACCTTCTCCGGCTGGTCGCTGTGAAAAGGGTTTGCACATAGAGTACAGGTGTTAGTTTGTCTGAGGTAGGTCCTCATGTCAATCACGTAGGCTCCTTTACGTTGCAGAGTGACCACGTCGAAGCCCTCCCCTACTAGGTTGTGGCCTGGAACAAAGGGAGCCGATACACATTGGTTGTAGTTCCCATTCCAGCAGGAGAGAACAACATGGGGGTGATATAACAGGAGGAGGAGACCCAGACATGGGAGGGTTGAAGTGGAGAGCATGGCTATGGTCACAGAAACTAGGGAATATTTCAGAAAAAGAAAGAAAACAATAACATCTGTCAAATAACACCACAGCCATACATGTTGTGCTTTTCTGTTACTAAGTTACTGCAAAGTTTGCAAGTAATGCTTTGGGAATTTGCGTAATCTCTCACAAGTCCATGTTTATTTGGAAGCATTTCAGTGCTTCTACAATGGTGATGATGAGAGTGTCTACCCTGGCTGACTTTTATATATACTTTGATATGTAAGTAGTGATGTATTGCTCAGTAATGTTAACATATGTGACTCACACACACACACACACACAAACACACACATCAAAATCTAACAAGATAATGGCGTTCCAATTGCTTCTTGTAAACGTTTGACATTTTGAACCTTTGAAACTTCACTCCTGACATTTTTGGAAGATTTCCTTTATTGTATTATTTATCCAATCTTGGATATTACCATTACCATAAATTACCATGCTTCAGCATTTGGGACGCCAGTGCCTTAGTCAAGGGCGATGGCAGGAATAATTAACCTGACACACTTTAATGGTGGGGATAACTGGAGTACTTGGAGATAATCTACATGGACACGGCGAGAACATGCAACCACCACACAGAAAATAACAGGGCCTGCACCACTGTTGGAGAAAATAAAGAGACCAATACTCTGTATTAGAAGGCAAATATTAGAATATCATATCTGATAATGGAATCTTGTCGAAATTTATTATTTTTTAACAGTAATTTTGATAGATTAATTGGTAAAGAAAAAGTATTTCAATTCCACATGAAACGGCCATGTAGCACATGTGAGTAGACTATTTGCTGAAAGTGTTTTCTAAATTTACAGCCCGTTCTCAGTTTTCATAGCATCTTCAATTTGCTGCTCATTGAGTTTTCTAGGCCACCATACTAACATGTTTGATTATGTCATTTATTTTATTTGAGATGTATTGACACAGCGACACCAGCCGCACTTTCAACCGACTCTAGCTTCTCCCACTCAACCCGTCTCAGTGGGCGCGGAAGTAGTACAGGTGCACTCATTTCCAAAGACTGGAAATTTATTAGACTCTCCTGTAAACGACTGCTCGTCCTTTGAATACCATGCAGTCATGATTACTGCTTCTATAAAACTAATTATGTTTATCGTATATCGGGGAACTTTGTCGTCGAACTGGACATGCTACTCTCAGCCATTCCTGAACACATGAATATCCATCTGGACAAAACCCGAGCAGCTGACCTCCTTTCACTGTTGTCCTCATTTGACCTCAAACAGGTCTCCACCGCTCCCACACTCAAAGCGGGCAATACACTTGATTTGATCCTGACTCCAAACTGCTCTACAGCTAATCTGATTGTCACTCCCTTGCATCTGTCAGATCACTTCTTCATTCAGTTCACGGCTGACCTACGGGAACTTCCTCACGTTCCACCACAAATGGTCTCCCTCCAGACAAACCTCTGGTCCCAATGAGGTCTCAGCTACCATGCTGCCTCATCATGAATTCTCCTCACTCCATGTCAGTGATGCCACAGATATGCTCTACTCCTCTCTAAAGGCCTCTCTAGACAATCTCGGCCCACTCTCATCCAAACTTGCTCCCCTCCTCTTTTCAATCTACACCACCTCTCTTGGTGCAGTCATCCGATCACATACCACTCTTATGCTGATGATACCCAGCTCCTCCTGTCATTCCAGCCAGACGACCCCACAGTCTCGGCACGAATATCGACATGCCTCACCGACATCTCGCCATGGATGAAGGAACGAGTTACCAAACTCCATTTGCTCCACGAGTCCCTCTCTATCTTTAAGAAAAGGCTAAAGACCCAGCTCTTTAGGGAACACCTTCTCACACCATGAATTGTATTGTATTGGGGAGAAAAAAAATGCCTTGCCTCCTTGCACAGCCTTGTAGCACCGCTTCAAAGCACCTAGGTCCCTTGGACCAGAATCGGAGCTCTGTGGCCCTTACTGTCATTGTTCTTCTGAATAGATCTTTGCTTCTGTTGTTGAAATTCTCATTTGTTCATCTCTTTGGATAAAAGTGTCTGCAAAATGCGAATTGTAATTGTAATTCTATTGTAGAAGGAAATACTTCTGCTGCAGTAGTGGAAATATGCTCATCGCTAATTTTGACCTTTTAAATTTACCCCTCTCCTCAGCTACAGTTTGAAAAAAAAATGAATAAAAACTTGGCCTATGTACGCTGTCGTACTCTTCTACTCAACGCTACCTCATTCTCATAACATTTGGATTTTTCCCTCTCAAAGTACCACAGCTTTATTGTAGTAACATTAGACTTTCTTCATGCAAATGTACAAATGTATTCTTATATGCTGTAAATGTATTCTTGTAATATTACAAATTTATTCTTGTAATATTTCAATGTTTTCATCACAACTTTATTTATGTGCAATTTCAACTTAATACTTTCCGTCTCTTTTTATATTTTTTCCAACATTGGCTCTAATACTGGGATGTGGTCTACTTTGTTCATGACACACAGATCTGGTATGAATGGCTGCGGCAATGCCAACATCCACAGGAAAACAAGGCTGCAAGAGAAAAGTTGGTTCCAACGGAAAAGCGCAGTCACCATCTTCATATAGGAGTCTACTACTTACCCAAGGAGACTGAAGACAGGAATACAGCGTTTTCTGTGGCTCAACCTCTGGTGGATCTTTTTGGATTCGATTAGATGTGGTAGATCGATGCTTTCTTCCCCTGGTGAACTGCAATATATAGGTTAATCTTAGAAAAATCATCCTGATGTAGGGTTATAACTCTTCTCACTTAAGTCACCGAGGTAGATCTTACCTGTGTTATGATGCCAGTCGTTACTCCTGCGTTCCCTTGTTTCCCTGTGTGTCCTTTCTGTCGTCTCCCTTGTCTGTCTGTGTGTAGATGCTGTGGGTGTGGTACTCCACTCTCCCTGCCCTCCACTTCTCTTGGTTTGGAAAACAAAATCTTTTTTTTAATTACAAACTCTCTCTGTGAGTTTGTAATAATAAGTCTGTGGTTGCGTTTGGGTCCAGGTTTGGTTTGTGAAACCTTCCTTGTATTTGTGAAAACCTGTGTGATTTTTCTGCAGTAATGTGTGTAGTGACCAGGATGTTGATATTTGTGTTGTAGCTTACAGCTGAAACCCCCAGTGAAGTCAGGATAAATCGCTCAACTTTCCAAGAACATCCTTCGTCTGGATCATGCTCACTGTATGTAGTTTTAGCAAACATTTGACGATGCAGTATCCACTCACACTCCATTTCCACCACTTGTGTTCGTATTCACCACGATTAAGCTCAGTTTGATTATCATTATTTGCATCACAAAATCACACAATCTTTTCTCCCTTATGACTTATTATGGGTCTGCTTAAGCGTCTCATATTACTATCCATCATACTTCTTCTTATTGTTTTTAATCTTCTGCCAGATTTCCCGCACCGTTGACCGCAGCCCCAAAAAATTACACCGTTTCGAGCGGCTCGATCGGGATCGGTGTGCTATGACTTTTCTAAGGACTGGGCCAGACGGTCCCGGAGTAATTCCCCAAAAACCGAACCGATTTTCCCTACCGGAATGCATGGGACGGGTCGAGAAACCTGCCCCACTTTGGAGCCCCCTAGCACCCACATACTTTCACCTAGAAACTCGGTTCAAAGCTTGAAAGGGTCACAAGACTTGGCCCTCTTTGCGGTCCAAAGGGCATTTTCCTGCCACCAAGGGCTCTCAAGCTATGGCCGTTTAAGTTTGGTGCTCATTTTGGAGCTCCTGAGATTTTTCAATGAGTTTGTATTGCAAAGTCAGAGCGGGTGACGTCAGCCCCGCTCTGCCTTTCAGCTGCGAAAGTGAAACTGAAAACTCCCGTAACTCCGCCATTTTTACACCTACGCAGATAAAAAATACAGCAAAACGTAGGTATTTTTGTTGGCTTTCACGGTGCCTCACTGTGATCCGATCTACCGTTTTGTAGAAAATCGCCCTCAAGCGCGGGGTTCGCCTGCCGAAGCTCCCATTGACTCCCATCAATCGTCAAAACTGGAATGAAGGCATTTTCTACGCGCTCGTAGCTCCGCAACCGTAACGGGTAGAAAGATAAAAACAAACAAAAAAAAAACCCCATTCCTGTCTTCCTTAAAGCCTTGAGCCACTCACCGTGAAAGAATTACGTTACTCCCCTTGCGTTCAGGAGTTATAAGGCTTGGAGCAAGGGGTGGTTTTGGCGGGAGAGCCGAAAAATGCAAAGGAAGGTCATTTTTGAACTATAATAACTCTACAAATCTTTATTGTACGGGCACTAGACACACATCTACGTCTTCCTTAGAGTCTTGGGATTCCAACGGTGTAAGACTTATATTTATCATTAGTAGTTTTGGAGCAGCGAGGGTTTTTGTGAGGGGTGCTTTCACTGTCATTTGCCTAGGCTGAGAGAGTAGAGGTCAATCTCGCCGCCACTGCACTCTGGCCTCAGGGTTGCCGCGGCAACGGGTCTGTGAGAGGCACCACGTGACTATGAAGAGCGCAAAGCTGCCTCTGATTGGCTGATGCCTCTAATTCATGATCTCAACACACAGGCTGCATTGGCAGGTTCATACAGCACTTAGCATTCATACTATTGACAGTAAATGATTATATTCATGTTAATGAATTATAATATAGGAATTAGAATATGATTAGAATATGATTGGCCAAGCAACAGCACATGGGTGGCGGTGGTTTTGAAAAGGGCCGGTGTCCGGGATGCAGACCCATTCAAAATTTCCCATCGGGGGGATTTTCTAGTATAACTGTATACTTCATTAAACAACATCTACTAGTTAAGTAGCATTGTGGAGGAGGTCGTGAGATGGTTTGTACCGGTCACACCTTTCTTCAGTCAGATGATTGTCACAGGTCCAAGTGTACTTGATCTGGACACCTCCTCTCTTGGCTGGGCGGGTGTATGTGTGCGTCCCCTGCTGCAGGTACCGCTCACATGATCCCAGACGACCATCCCGGATAAGATCCTCATCCCAGACCTCGATAATCAGACTGAAGTGTGTGTCAACCTTCATGTGAATAAAACATTTTACATTTTAAACAATTGCATACCATCAGTTTGCCTTTCAATTCATCATACAGTCAATAAGTTTTGTCAAATTTGAAATTTCAGCAGGTTATCTTTGCAATTTTGAACACATTTTACCATCATTGTCAATGATGGTACGTGTTGCTGTGACTCGTCTCAGTCGTCCGCCAAGATTAACCTCAAAAGAGACAGAAAGTTGTAACAAAAAGTGGTCTCTGTTAATATGATATTCAAGTTCAAATATAAACATTTCTGACAAGTATTTATTCCGAAATTCATGTAACGAGGATGCTAATGGAGTCATACTTCATTAGCTTCAGCTGTTTAGTCAGTGTACGAGAAACTTGAATATTTTGCTATATTAGATCATATGTTTATGTATATTTTGCTATATTAGATCATATGTTTATGTATATTTTGCTATATTAGATAATATGCGACTTTATACAGTAATATATGGAGTCCCTACAGTCCCAGAAGCTAATATTTTTGATAACTTGTGCACACAAGAAAAAAATATATTGGCTTTTTGGACTTAAGGGTGTCTGTAATAATTTGATCAAATGAATGAATATTTGTAATGGTGCTCTAGAAGGAAAAAAAACACAAAACTGAACCGATCAAACGCAATCATTATTAGAATTTCATCATGTACATAGATTTTGGAAGTCATCTGAAAAAAACATTACCTCTTCAGGTTCCCAAGTGCTTCTGCAGTGGATTTCAAGCTCCATACTTCCGGTACTTTGTCATAAGTCACAGGGACCTGCAGGATGTGTGGCATGAATGTGTCACTGAGGTCACTACATGAGCTGAAAACATTCTCGTAGTCCCTAAAACTTAAAAGCGAAAACGTTTTTGTAGTTTTGATGAATTGCCTGTCGTATCTTGATAGGAATTCATCTTTGGGTTGTTTCAGTCTTTCAGCTCTGTGACATGTAGGTCTGGAGCGCCTCCTGGTGGAATCTTTGGGCTCTAAACCACCATTGTTGTTGCAGCAGCACTACAGACAGCTGAAGTTCATCTTTTACTCTGTGTGAGCTTTGGTTGGAAGCTTCAAAGAAACTGCACATTGATCTTTCTTATATTGTTATTTAGACTTGACCATAGACAAGTTTGCACGAATAACAACAGAGTAGTGAAGAATAGAAGAAGAATAAAGGGCAATAATTACATTAAGTATCAAAACACAAATAAGTAGTTGCACCAATATAATGAGGTTCCTTCCTTTATGTATTCTTCATTTTCCAGTAAAGTAGTAACATTATCAATATTGATCCAGATATCAATGGTACCTTCACCTACAATCCATAATTAAATACCATCCTACCTTCATTTTACATTTAATACACTTGTATTGATTTGAGGGTTATATTATGGTGTACAAGGAATTCTTTTGGTGCAAGAGTCGAACGTGTGTGTGTGTGTACTCTACATATATATACATCTATGTACACACACACTGGAAAATACAGATGAAACGATTATATAAAAAGAATACACAAACAGTCTAACTACAAACATAATCATTAAATCAAATTGGTAATAAAACTGGTAACTGAGTACAGTTTAACTTTATTTAAAGGACTTCAGTTACCCATTAATAATAGTGTATACCACATACAAAACTCAGGCATAATCTCATTATTATCGAGACACTTTGATTTGAAAAAATCCTAAAATCTATAACGGCATCCATTACATTTTAGTTAAGTTATCTAATTCCCCTTAAATTTGTCTTTATTCTAGATATGTTGTTTATCATTTTATACATGTTTCCCCAGAATGCATCCTGATATACAGTATTTGGTGTCTTTGTAAACTTTGGACGTTTCAGTAAAATTTAAATATAAAACGTAAATGTTTATGAAGATGAGTCAACTTGTGGATACCCCAAAGTTAATGAGGTTAAAAGGTGATGTATTGAAGCTGGTGGGACCTCTTTGTAGGATCTGCTTTTGGACCTCTATCAGAAAACTTACATGATCTCATTTGTGCCCTTTGCCCCAAAAGATTCTAATTTAATTTCTTGTAGCAAAATGACTCACCACAATAAACAAATGAATCATCTTAGAAAATCACACAAATATGTCTCTCTTGTGATGATCTGACTGTACATTTAAATAACCAACATCTATTAGTTGACGCGAGTAGGTTTGTACTGGTCACACTTCGCTCCAGTCAGGTGACTGTCACAGGTCAAAGTGTACTGGATCTGGAAACCACCTCTCATGGCTGGGCAGGTGTATGTGTGCATCCCCCTCTGGAGGTACCTCACACATGATCCCAGAAGGTCATCAAAACTAACATCCTGATCCCAGACCTCGATCTTCAGACCAAAGTATGTGTCAACCTGCATATGAATAAAATTTTAATAATTTGTTTTCACCTTAATCCATCATACCATCAATCATTTCTGTCAGCTCATGGTGCAAAAATGTTTACACAAGGTCATTCGAAGGATGCCAAGGGTGAAATGACCTAGATGGGAAAGAATGCAAAAAGATGCCATGCAAAGTTGCAAACAACGCAAAGCACTGTTGAACATTAGAAGTAGTGATTAATACAAATATACTTGATCACAACATATTTTTCTACCAGCTGTAGGTGGCGCAATTCCAGTCTAGAAGTGTGTGATGTTTGAAACTCACATCTCTTTGCAGTCTCTTTGTTTCCAAAGTCTTAGGTCACCAACATTCATTCTTTTGATTTTCTGCTTCTGATTTAAACTGCAGCGATGCTTCTTTTAAACCTTTTGTGCAGATGATCGTGTCAAAGCCTGTCTTTTATTTTAGTACTCACATGATATTTTGTTGATTACATAGATACAACTACAAAGATTTCCCATCACTGTTCGTTAGACCAACTTTGAACAGATTTTGGCCTTTTCAGTCTTAAGGTATCAAGCTGCTACTCAGAGAACTGAGACTGAATATCAGCACAGACAGCAAGTTTAACCATGGTTAATCTATCAGAATGACCATCTAGCGACACTCAACCATTTAGTTAGCAAATTATTATTACAAAATACACAGTAGAAATTTCAGCCAGTTATCATATTGTGACAATTTTAAGACAAATGGTATGTTTTTTTTCATTTCATTATTTCAGAGAACCATCACTGGGGGAAGCCAGTGTGCAACACGTGGCAAGAGAATGTCAACAAAAAAAATCAAATATCCACGGTGAGGTGGCTAGAGCCATTTATGTTTTAGGGAGTTATTTGAGGAGGTACTTCATTCACACATGTGAATCTATTTTTATTATTTAGTTTGTTCAAAGTTTACTAACTGCTGTCTATGCAGTCCCTATGTTTTGAAAGTTATTTATTTTTATTTAAGAGTTCAGATTTTTTTTTTACATCTATTACTTCCTGGTTTCTTCATGCATGTCAAAAACGTTTTCAAATATTTTACATTATATGCTTTTGCAAAATATGCCATTATGTATGTTCATTTAACAGCAGCCTTGTGTTGACGTCTGTGATGCTCTACATTTTGACACAAACATTTTAGCATTTACTGCAAATGAATATCCACTCCAAATATCAGCTATTGGCTTCCTTGACCTACTTATAATGAGTATTGGCCCTGAAAAAGACCAATATCGCTCGATCTCTGCTTCGAACCGTGAATTGGCAAACGGTGAGTAATGAGCCATATAGCAAGTCATGGCGTCTGTGGGGGGCAGATTTCATTTTTTTTCTTCTTGATATACTTTACACATGTCTTGTTTGTACCATAACAGTGGTATAACGGCAGCAGCTGAGTCAAGTCTTCTTATGATATACAATAATTCAACCTTTTCTTATTGGGCCATCATGTTCCTATGTTGCACTTTCAGAAGCACTAGCAGCATTATGCTTTGGACCCATGATATTCAGAGTTAATCATTATGGAGTATAAACAGCACACAGAACACAAGATGTGTGATTACTGCCAGACCCACACATAAAAACATTTATGACTAAACTTTTTACGTTTTGTTTGTACTCTGCAGCATATTTATGATGGCTTTTCGTAGTAAGTTGCAAAACCGTCAAAAAATATTCCCATTAAATTGTTAACGACTGAACTACAAATTATCACAACTGTGCAAGGAGGCTAGGGATGACTGTATTTATATTTCCTTTGGGATGATAATAATAAAAAAGTTGATTTTGAAGTTTAAAAATGACAACAAACCCCAATGCAAATTCTTCTTGGGGACTAGTGATGAAAACATATTGATTTTTTTTGGGGTAAAGTGTGGAATTTTGAGTTTATGTCGGTGAAAGTTGTTACCTTTCCCAGGTCATAACGAGCGTTCCAATACGGATAGTTTGATCTGATCATACGGGTTCTGTGGTAGATGGAACCATAGAATAGCTTTGCATACCTGCGAAGAGAACAACACATTAACACATTCACAGTGCGCAGCCTCTCACCACCTCTCAGTTTCATGCACTGCCTCTACGTACGATTCCGTCTTGCCCGTAGGATCTCCTTTAAGTCCCCAGGCTTTGATGATGGTCACCACCAGCGTCCCTCTCCAGGCTGCTTGAGGACAGCAGTTAGGGCTGTAGCCTCCACAGACCGGCTCTTTGTGTGAGCGTGGAATGGCTGTTTCTTTTAAGTACTCAATGATGGCAGATTTCAGCCCCGACTTCTGTGTCAAATCTGTCACTAGCTCATATATTGGCCTGAGAGAGTGTTGAACAATATCAGGATGGTCTTTGAGGGTCCTCAGCCAATTTTGGTATCCCTGAGAGTCATTATGAGTGAGAGAAAACTCCCCCGCCCAACCTGTGCCCCCAACCACCTCTGTGAAGTGTTCGTGCAGACCGGATGTGTATTTAGTGGCGACATCGTGGTTTTGTAAAACCTTGGTGCAGTACTTGTTGCTAGCAGTTAATGAGTTTTTCCCCAAGCCGATAGAAAGACCCAGAGATAAGCAGGAGTGCACCTGGAGGAAAAACAAAAGGAAACATGGCTTAAATATAAACAGCATCTAAGCTTACTAATCTCAGAATTTATATATATATTTATATATATACACATGAGGGCTGGGAGATAAATCGATTTTATTGATTAATTTGAATTTGTGATTTCGGACGATTTTTAAAATGAAAATCTACATGGTCTTTTTAACAGCACACTGGTTTCCTCTGGGTGCTCCAGTTTCCCCCATCCACAAAAACATGTACATTAGGTTAATAACTCCTGCCGTTGCCCCTGACCAAAGCAAGGTAGAAGATCTGGAGTTGGTCCCGGGGCGTTGTTGTGTGTGTGTGTTTGCATGTGCATGTGTTGGCTGCCTGCTGCTCCTCATTGAGAATGGGTTAGAATGCAGAGAATTAACTTCCCTACAGAGATCAATAAAGTATCTTCTATCTTCTTCTTCTTCTCTTCTAGACAATGAGTCACTGATCTGCCTCACTGGGAAAGACATTCATGACATTGGGATGTTACTAACGGTCAAATGGAGGTAAAAAGAGAAGGTTGTCAGGACTGAGGGGTTGGATTTACCAAAAGGCAAGCCTGCCAACATACATGTCAGTTACAAGTACTTGGGTCTCCCAATGGGAGCCATGAAGAAAAGGCAAGGAGGTCAGCCACAGCCAAATACCTCCAGAGACTGAGGCAAGTTCTGAGAAGTCAGCTCAATGGTAGGAATAAGATC
>OMNV01011088.1:19091-59929 GCA_900303265.1 Brotula barbata | reverse complement strand
TTTGATAATTGTTATTTATTTTGATAATTACTAGAATAGTTCCTACGTGGGTACAACAAACAGTGCCCCCGTGTAAGGCTGATATCACTGTCAGCCTTGATCCAAAGGTATTCCCAACACATGATAGGATGTCCAAAGGCTCCACAAGCTGGTAGGAAACACTGGATACTGCTGAACCAACGGTGCAGTAAATGTCCCTGTCCTTGCACACGCAAGTCAGTTGTGATTGATGTGGCAATCCCCGCGGACAGCAACATTGGAAAGAAGGAGCATGAAAATGATTGAGTAGTACCAAGAGCTTTAATAGAAACTGGAACGGATGTGGAGGGTAAAATCCAAAGTAGTCCCAGAGGTAATAGGAGCACTAGAGTCTGTGATGCCCAAACTGGAGAATGGCTCCAAGAGATTCCAGGAATAACATCTGAGGTCTCTGTCCAGAAGAGGGCAGCACTAGGAACAGTGAAGATACTGCACTGAACCCTCAAACTCCCGGGCCTTTGGTAGAGAACCCGAGCTTGAGAGTGATACATCCAACCATCCCATATGGATGAAGGTTATATAAATGTATATGGCAGACTAAACACAGTCAACCCCAGGATCTGGCTCCCACGTCTCACTGACTGAGTTCCTTCGAAACAGATGCTTACAGATGTGGATATAGCCCTGCTCAATATCCCCACTGCCACCATCGAAGCCACCAATGAGCTCATATGTGCCACTGCAGCAGTAATTCTGGAGATGTTTGGGTACAAGAATATGATCACAAGAGAAGGCTAGAGGCCAAGATCAAAGCAGCTCGGAGAGATGCTAAGTGGCTCACAGAGGTGCAGAAGAGTGATGAAAAGCAGGTCCTGAGTGAAAAAGTACAGTAAGATGTCCATAAGTGAGGCCCTGGAGACTGCTGAGGAGAGACTCACAACTCTGGCTGCTAGTCTGAAGAGATACACCCAACAAGCAGAGGCCAGGAGAATAAGTGCTCTGCAAAGAACCTGACAATGTGTACTCCCAGCTGCAAGGAAACAAGATCACAAGATAAGGTACAAGAGGGCACAACACCTCCAACTACCAGACAATAACCTGCCTCTCCACAGCATAGAGGCTCCTCTGAGGCATCATAGCAGCTAAGTTGAACAAGCACGGAGTCAATAATCATCAGAGGGAGACAATCTGGAAACAATGTCAGGAGTTGGTTATCTATCAGCGATCTACACCAAGCTGTATGCCAGAAGTGAATGAGAGACTGAGTCATTGATCCGCCTCACTGGGATATACATTCATGACATTGGGATGTAATTCAGACTAGATAGCAGTCAAATGGAAGCAAAAAAGAGAAGGTCGTCAGGACTGAGGGGTTGGATTTACCAAAAGGCAAGATTGCCAACATATATGTCAGTTACAAGTACTTGGGTCTCCCAATGGGAGCCATGAAGAAAAGGCAAGGAGGTCAGCCACAGCCAAATACCTCCAGAGACTGAGACAAGTTCTGAGAAGTCAGCTCAATGGTAGGAATAAGATCCAGCCAATCAACACGTACATCCTACACGTCATCCGATACCCGGCTGGAATAATAAACTGGCTACAGGAGGAGATAGATGTTACAGATATAGACACAAATACTCCTCACAATGCATCTTCCCGTTAACCTTTGAAATTTTGTAAAACTTGACTGATGATATTTTCAGAGGATGTCATGATACAACAATATTTCCATCATTCATCCATTATCGATAGCACTTTTCCAAGTAAGAGTCAAGGTGGGGCTGGAGCCTATGCCAGCAGTCATTGGATGAAAGACAGGGTACACCCTGGATATGTGCCCATTCTACAACAGGGCAACAAACAGAGACAGACAACTCAATGACACTCGCTTTTATACTCGTATACTAGCGACTAGTATACTTTGTGATTCACCCCAGCTGCATATCGTTGGAGGTGGAAACCAAAGCGCACCCAGGGAGTCTATACAAACTCCACTTGTTTCAAGCAGGATTTGAACTGAGGACATTTTTGCTCAAAACATAAAAAATAAGTCATCAAAATTGTGAATTCAGACAGCACTTCAAGGCAAGGAAAGTTATATACTGTGCAGATTTTTAAGTGAATAAACATAGAGACTACTGTGTACCTCTAAATTGGAAAGGCCATTCAGTGTGGACGAACAGGTGCGTATAGCTGTGACTCGTCTGAGTCGTCCCCCAAGATAAACCTGAAAAGAGATAAAGAGTTGTACTAAAATGTGGCATTATTTACTTTGTAATAATGAAAGTGTTTTTTGTGTGTACCTGTCGGATATAGTGAGTGCCGTATGTGTCTATGAGCCGTCTGTAGTGAACCCTGGTGGAAGAGTTATAGACTCTGGGAAGACTGTTGAGATCGTGGAGGAACTCGTGGCTGAGTGGTGGTCTGTCTGACACACGGTATCTAAATAGAAAGACAATTAAAATGATCAGTATGTGTAACACTGACACAAAACCCTGAAATACTGATCCTCTCACACCAAACCTGTAGTGGGAACACGTGACCCTATGTGTGCTGTAACTGTAGCGGTCCTCTCTGTTTCTCTCTGTAGCATAGTAAGCTGCAGCAGATTGTGATCCGCCAGCCTGCAGGTTGGCAGATATCTGACTATTCAAGTCCAGGCCAAACTGATAAAAACAAGAGAGGCTCATGAAGTGTTTAATATATATACTATAAAAATATATAATATCATGATATAATTACATCTATCAAAGCTGAACAAGTACTAATAATTTGTTTTCACTGGAGCTTTCTTTGTACATACTAAAATTACTTCAAGAGCTGCTGCTGTACGAGCATCATCTCAGCTACACAGAAAGATGTACTTCCAGCTGGCCAGATAGCTCAGATTGAATTTTAATACTAGGTCTCATGAAAATGTTACTGCTATCTTAAACTTTGAGATTTATGGTGTTTTATGTTTACAATTAAACACAATTATTATAGAAAAGTGCTAGTTCAACAAGTTACGGTAAATGAATAACCTTGGGGTCTAATCGGAATATCTTTGTAACAAATTGCAAAATGTGATTTTTCAAACATTTCCAAAATCAATATGAAATATCAGAAATGTTCATTTGAAATCAATAGAGAATTAAATAAATAATGAAAGCATTTAGGAATAAGGATTGAATGGTTTCCTACTTTCCAATCGTTGCTGTCCTGGTAGGTGATCGTTTCAACCAGTGAGCTATCAACACAATAACAGGAAACAGGACATAAAATGTATTTCAATTTTCAAGCATCACTTAGCAGAATTGTTAAGCAGAAAATTCTAATAGAATTAATATATGAATGCATATTAATATGAATTCATCTGAAAACTAGACATCAGCAGATTGAAACATTACATTTAACAGCTATTCCCCTTTTCACCTATGTCAATCTATATTGATAAAGATTTGGGACTTTCAAACTGCTCAAATGTCTAGAGTCAGAAATGTCTTGAATTTGGTGCTACAGATGTTAACTCAGTGTTGTCAGCGTTTCACCTGGTGCTGCCTCCTAGTCTCTCTCGTCTCTCTGTCCTTTGTCTCTGTTAAATGTGTTTTTACTGTTTGTTGTTTTGTTTTCTTCTTGGGTGAATGTGTCTCTCCTCTCTTCAGGTGTTTTCAGTCTCAAGTCTTGCTGCTGAAGAAGCACATGACTTGTGGTGCTAAATCTGGGCCAAAATTTTTGATCATTGAAAAAGAAATTGTAATTGAAGAACAAAAATTTGAAAGTTAAACTTTGAAAAATTAAAAGAATTGTAATTGAAAAAAGAAAAATTTGAAACTTGTAAGACAACAATCTATTCAAAAGTGTCGGGTAATTTTTGTAGTACCGATTTCGGCCACAACAGGTTACCACTATCCAATGTGTGATTTTAGCATGGTTCGTGTCTTTCTTTGGGCTAGGAATCTATTTCATATATTACTATTTATTTTTCAAATCTTTTTTAAAAAGCACAAGAACATAGCATTTCAACTTTGCTAATGCTAATGTAGCTCCTAGGGGATTTAAGCTGCTATTTTCCTCGTTCTTACTTGTGACGACACATTAGTTAGGCTTGTATGGACTCTGGCTGGGGGTCATTGTTGTTTAATTTGTTTAAATATGCCGAATCATAATATTGTGGGTTATTGTTGTTCGAACGATTCATCTAAGATAGCTAATATGTGCTAACACCCGTTGTCACGTATTGCCATAGTAACGGTAAGCATTCAGGTGAAAGCTGATGGAATGTGAAGAGTGCAGAATGATGCTGCATTGTAAATACCAAAAAAAGAATTCATCTAGAAGGTCATATTTTGCTACCACCAAAGATCCTATTTGATGCTCTCAGACCGAGACGCTAAAAACGTTACTCACACTTGTTTTACAGTTTACGTCTAAACTGAAAACATAAAATGAATGCAAACAAGTCACATGTACCATTGTTTGTCACGTCAAATCACGAATCTTAAACTTGCAAGTCAAGTGTTAAGTCATTAATTAATTTTTGTCAAGTCAAGTTGCTATTTATGATATTGTGTAACGTCCTCAAAGTATGCCGTTAACTAACATCATAGTTCTCTCCAACAATGTAACGAAGATGTGCATCACAGGGGATTTAGTAATGGCTACACGCAATGGCGTCTAAAAAACAATAAGTAGATAGGAGGCGTATTCCTGCCTATGCGCTGCACCACAATAACAGTATGATTAAACCTCACTAGTTAGCGGCCTTGGAATTGCTAACGGGTGCAGTAGACTGGCACCAGTTGAAATACTTTTTTTGTTCTTTTTAAATAAAGATAAAAAAAACATATAGAAATATATGAAATAGATTCCTAGCCCAGAAAAGGAAAGGAACCATGCTAAAATCACGCATTGGATAGTGGTACCCACTTTTGGCCGAAATCGGTACTACAAAAAAAAAAAAAAAAAACTTTTTCAACGGCCATCCTGTGGCCAAAATGGGTACTACAAAAATAAACACAAATGATCATATCGAAAAACTTTTTTTTTTGCTTCCCATCTTGATGGTAATCAACCCTTGACTGTCAAACACAAACAACCAGCTAATCAGAGACACAATCACCCTTTCATTCCATGTGTCTAACCTGAAATCTGTTTAAATAGGTGTTTCATTAGATAAGCACTTTGTTACGTACCTTTGCTAGTTCATTGGCTTTCTGAATTACTGCCCACATACTGTTAATTTGATTGTGGTTTTTGGATTTTGATCCTTTTAATCAAACTGTTAATGTAATCTTTGACTCTGTTTCTAAGTCTGTTGTAAAATTAAAGCTACTTTGAGATGGCAGATTTCATGCAGAGCCTGATGTAACAAATCAGGAACACATTCAATTATTGTCTGTGAAGCAGTGCCAGTAGTTGCAGCGGCAACACATTTAAAGTTCAGTCATGCTCTTTCTAGTCTAAAATATAACGCATATACTCAGTCACATATACTAACTGAACTGTCATGGGACAAAAGATTAACATTGTTAAAATGGGTGATTTTAGCCTTCTAGCTGTCATACCTGATGGAGGTGTGTACACTGCTGTAGAGATGGAAAGAGCAGCTGCTGAGGGCACGCCAGTCCACCGCAGACACTGGCAACTAAAAATAAAAATCAGCAAACTATGGTTAACCTCTTAAACTCTATATATAAAATGAATCAAATATGAAAAACATTTAACAGTATGAAAAGTAAAATAAAATAAAAGTGTACAACAAATAAAATATACATAAACACTAGTAAACTGTTAACAACAGTTTGGGTTTACCTAAAGGACTTTTAATGGCTTTTAATGGCATTATCACATTAGCAAACCATGTTAATTTAAATGTTCATGCATAGTCATCAAAGTGCTGCTATTTCTGAGGGCTGATATCGAATTCAGCGATAAACATAAAGGATGACACTGTGGCTTGGTGGTTACCACTGTTGCCTCTCAGAAAGAAGGTCATGGACTCGCGTCCTGGGCTGACCATGGTCCTCTCTATGTGGAGTTTGGAAGTATTCCTCATGTTTGTCTGGGTTCCTTCCAGGTACTCTGGTTTTCTCCAAGACTTGCAGCTTTGGTGAATTGAAACTAAATTGACCGTAGGTGTTTCACTATGGCCCTGTTTACACGACAACAATGTTGCCAAAAATGGAAATGTTTTTTCTTTCCGTTTGAATGTAAGTCCGGGATCACACAACAACATTTGCACGTTGTGAAAACAACCAGAAACCCTTAACCAGGCCAATAGGTAGCCAGGAAGCAACTGTGTAAAAAATGCTGTGGTCTACAGCGTGATGTAAACAAACAAGAATAAGATGTTGGCAAAAGCACGCTTGGAAACAGATAACTTTGTCTGGACAGGTGAACAGGAGGCCAAAACGCAACAAGAGTTTAGCGTTTTAGGTAATCACTGTTTTAATGTATCAGCCATGTGTCAGCCGTGCAAAAGACCAGGGCCCAACAACTTCATTTCACAAGCAATTACCCTAAGACCAATACAGATTCATAAGTAAGTTCAATTCCTTTTCTTCCATTGATGCATGAGATGTAACAGAAGGGGCACACGTGTTCATATGTGGCTCCCTATTTTGTGCCACCACCCCGCCTGTATCGGTGCCTTGTTGATTTAGAATACCTTCTCCAGCAGGTTGTTGTGAAGAGGGTTTGCACATAGATTACAGGTGTTAGTTGGACTGAGGTAGGTCCTGGTGTCAATCACGTAGGCTCCTTTACGTTGCAGAGTGACCACGTCGAAGCCCTCCCCTACTAGGTTGTGGCCTGGAACAAAGGGAGCCGATACACATTGGCTGTAGTTCCCAGTCCGGCAGGAGAGAACGACAGGGGGGTGATACAACAGGAGGAGGAGGAGGAGACCCAGACATGGGAGGGTTGAAGTGGAGAGCATGGCTATGGTCACCGAAACTAGGGAATATTTCAGAAAACGAAAGAAAACAACAACATATGTCAAATAACACCACAGCCATTCATGTTGTGCTTTTCTGTTACTGAGTTACTGCAGGTTTGCAAGTAATGCTTTGGGAATTTGCACGTAAGCATGTCAGTGCTTCTGTAATGGTGATAAGGAGAGTGTCTAGCCTGGCTGACTGTTAAGTTTGCAAATAACAACACTTGTATATGTAACTATATGTTTGCCTCTCATTCACCCATTCATACACCCATTTACACACTGACAGTGGAGGTAACCATGCAAGGCCCATTTGCTTGATGGGAGCAATTCAGGGTCAGGGTCTTGCTCAGGGACCTTCGACATGAACGGGCTCGGGGACAGGCATCCCTTTGATCACTAGGTGACCACCCTACCACCAAAGCCACGCTGCTAAGCAGTGATGTATTGCTCAGTAATGTTAATAAATCTGACACACACACACACACACACACACACACATCAAAATCTAACAGGATTTAACAGGATACCTTTCAGTTGCTTCTTGTAAACCTTTGAAATTTTGTCAAACTTCACAATTTTTATTTTTTATTATTTAACGCAGCCGAGGGGAGTGGTACATTCTCAAAGGGAACAAATTTTTTTTTATAAATTCATATTACTATATCACTATTTATTAACAAGGAAATTTTTCTGCTGCAGAAGTATTTCCTTATTGCTAAAGTGCTGTTATTTAGTAATAAGGAAATGTCTCTATTGCAGAAGTATTTCCTTATTGTCAAATTGCTTGTTATTTTGTAACAAGGAAATGTTTCTATTGCAGAAGGAAATACTTCTGCTATAGTAGTATAAATATGCTCATTACTAATTTTGAATTTTGTTCCTGCTTGGAAATTTACCCCTCCTCTAAGCTGCGGTTAGAAAAATAAATAAATAAAAACATGGCCTATGTGCGCTGTCATACTCCTCTACTCAACGCGACCGCATTCTCATATTTCGATTTTTCCCTCTCAAAATACTCCAGCTTTATTGTACTAACATTTAGACTTTTTTCACACAAATCTACAGATTTAGTCTTGTTGTCTGCAAATGTATTCTTCTAATATTACAAATTTATTCATGTAACATTTCAATGTTTTCCATCACAACTTCATTCTTGTACAATTTCAACTTAATACTTAAAGTCACAAACTTAATTTAGGAGTCTACAACTTACCCGAGGAGACTGAAGACAAGAATCCAACGTTTTCTGTGGCTCAACTTCTGGTGGATCTTTTTAGATTAGATTAGATGTGGTAGATTGGTCCTCTCTCCCCCTCGTGAACACTGCAGTGTGTTAGTTAATCTGAAAAAAAATCATCCTGATGTAGGGTTATAACCACTCAGATAAGTCATGGAGGCGGATCTTACGCATTGCGGCTCAATTAAAAGACTTATCTTTGGCAGATATGACTTCCATCTATCTGCACTTTACACTGTATATTATGAATGCACGAGCATAATAACTTTGGCTCACACCGACATATGCTGTATGTATAAACACTGACAGCCTCCTCCCAATTTTATGAACTATTTCAGATTTGTGAAACCCTCATTGTATTTGTGAAAACAGTGTGAAACCAATGTGATTTTTCTGTAGTAATGTGTGTGGTGACCAGGATGTTGATGTTTATGTTGTAGCTTACAACTGAAGCCCCCAGTGGAGCCAGGATAAATCGTTTGATAAATCTTTTGATAAATCGTTTGATAAATCGATGAATCGTATGTAGTTTTAGCAAACATTTGCCAATGACGTATCCACTCGCACACCATTTTCACCACAAGCATCCAAATTCATCACAATGAAGTAATCAGTTGGATCATCTTTATTTGTGTCAGAAAATCACACATATTTTTCTCACATATGTTTTATATAACAGTATACTTCAGTAAGGTGGAGAAGGTAGGTAGGTAGGTAGAGGAAGGAGGTAGGTGGTATGCCTTTCTCACTATGGAGATGGTTTGTACCGGTCACACTTCGCTCCAGTCAAGTGTCTGTCACAGGTCAAAGTGTACTTGATCTGGACACCTCCTCTCTTGGTTGGGCAGTTGTATGTGTGCGTCCCCTGCTGCAGGTACCTCATACATGATCCCAGACGATCATCCCACCAATAATCCTGATCCCAGACCTCGATCTTCAGACCCGTGTGTGTGTCAACCTTCATGTGAATAAAACATTTTACATTTCAAACTATTGCATATCATCAGTGTTTCCTTTTTTTTGGCATTTTCTGCTTGATTTTGATCGTGATGGTTGAAAGACAGGCAAGAGGGACATGGCCAAGAGAGAAGATGACATGCAGCAAAGAGCACTGGCTGGAATCAAACCCACACTGTTGCATTTTGTGCATTTTGCGCTTTAACATGTGAGTGACCCAGGCACCAGAATTTTCATTTTGATTTATCATATCAGTCAGTTCTGGCTGTCCCTTATACTTGTAAAAATCATAATCTAACAAAGTATAAATAGGAAATTTCAGCCACTCTTCTTTTTTCCTTCATCAACACCACTTTAACACCATAATTTATCATGGTCAGCACAACACACAGGGGTGAAATATAGAATTTTGAGTTTATGTCAGTGAAAGTTGTTACCTTGCCCAGGTCATAACGGGCATTCCAATAGGGATTGTTTGATCTGATCATACGGGTTCTATGGTCGATGGAACCGTAGAATAGCTTTGCATACCTGTGAAGAGAACAACAACAAAAACACAGGAACTGAGTAAAACATGAGTTTGACACATTCACAGTGTGCAGCCTCTCACCACTTCTCAATTTCATGCACTGCCTCTACGTACGATTCAGTCTTGCCCCATGGATCTCCTTTGAGCCCCCAGGCTCTGATGATGGTCACCACCAGTGTCCCTCTCGAGGCTGCTTGAGGACAGCAGTTAGGGCTGTAGCCTCCACAGACCGGCCCTTTGTGTGAGCGTGGAATGGCTGTTTCTTTCAAGTACTCAATGATGGCAGATTTCAGCCCTGACCTCTGTGCCGCATCTGTCACTAGCTCATATATTGGCCTGAGAGAGGGCTGAACAATATCAGGATGGTCTTTGAGGGTCCTCAGCCAATTTTCGTAGCCCTGGGAGTCATCACGATTGAGAGAAAACTCCCCCGTCCAACCTGTGCCCCCAACCACCTCTGTGAAGTGTTGGTGCAGACCGGATGTGTATCTAGTGGAGACATCATGGTTTTCTAAAACCTTTGTGCAGTAATTCTTCCTAGCAGTTAATGAGATTTTCTGCAAGCCGATGGAAAAACCCAGAGTTAAGCAGGAGTGCACCTAGAAGAAGACATAAATATAAACAGTCTATGAGTTTACTGTGTCACTGTGACCCCCCCATGGGCATCCAGAGACTGAAGAGAACAGACAGATCCCGGACCCATAACCTTCTTGCTGTGAGGCAACAGTGCTAACCACTACGCCATGGTGTTTAAGTTGGAAAAAAACGCCTATCCAAGAGGGGGAGGGGAGGGGAGGGTCCACCCTCAACAGATTGACAGTCTATCACAGGGCTGACACAGAAACAGAAAACTCAATCACACTCCCATTCACACATAGGGTAAATATGATGATAGTTTCCAATTCAGCCAAGTTGCGTATTTTTGGAGGTGGGAGGAAACCCAAGCAGGGTGGGGAGAACGTGCTTGCTCAAAACATACAAATAATTCACATGTGGGGTGTTCTTCTGTCCTTAAAATGAATTTAATGTAAGGAAAGAAAGTTTTACCGTAAGTGAATAAGTACAAAGGCTATTGGGTACCCGTGAACTGGAGAGGTAATTCAGCGTAGATAAACAGGTGCGTGTTGCTGTGATTCGTCTCAGTCGTCCGCCAAGATTAACCTGAAAAGTGACAGAAAGTTGTAACAAAAAGTGGCATTAAATGTTTACTGTATAGTAACAAAAGTTATGTGTGTGCAAGTGTGTGTATACCTGTCGGATATAGTGAGTGCCATATGTGTCTATGAGCCGTCTGTACTGAACCCTGGTGTAGGAGTTATAGGCACTGGGAAGTCTGTCAAGATCACGGCGGAACTCGTCGCTGAGTGGTGGTCTGTCTGACACACATGGTATCTACACAGAAAAATACAGTTTAAATGATCAGTTTGTGTGATACTAACAAAAAACCCTGAAGTACTGATCCTCTCACACCAAACCTGTAGTGGGAACACATGACCGAGTGTGTGCTGAAGCTGTAGCGGTCCTCTCTGTTTCTCTCTGTAGCAAATTTCGCTGCAGCAGATTGTGTTCCGCCAGCCTGCAGGTTGGCAGATACGATAGGATTCAGGTCCAGGCCAACCTGATGAAAACAAAACAGAGGCTCATGAAGTGCTTCATACAAAATACTAAATTTTCAAGTATTTTCAAGTATGAATCGGAAGTGTTCATTTGAAGTCAAATCGATTTGATAACAACAATGAAACAATAATTATGAATGATTGAAGGGTTTCCTACCTTCCAGTCGCTGCTGTCCTGTTTGGTGATTGTTTCAACCAATGAGCTATGGACACAATCACAGGAAATACTTCAAAACCATGAAATGTATTTGTCATGTAAACTCCTCGCTCAGTTGTGAGTTTATTTATTTCTGCCTGTGAGTTTGCCAGTTTCCTGTTCACTGAGTTTTGGATTGTGACTTGACAGCGTACGTAGGAGACACACTGGCGGGCCGTGCATTTGGTACCTGGGCCTTCAGTGGGGACTAACCCGACTTAATCCACCTCTTAACACCACCACTATCACGTCGCAATTATCGGGGTTGGCCGAGCTCTCCTCACGATGTCTAGCTTTTCTGGAAAAGTCTGCCTTGAAAATGGATTTTTAAGTATGTCCGAGACCTTTCTCCTCCTCCGTCAGCCATTGTGGGCGTAAAAAATTCGAACTCAAATGTATTAATGTGTGCAGATCGCTACAGACATGTTTTGCTAGTCGGACTTGGCTGTAACAGTTTTGCTCTGACCGACCAATCAGAGGACGGAAAAATGCTGACGTTACTGTGGGCCAGCTAGCTGGTCCTTGGAGGCGAATTTGAAATTGAAAAAGAAACAGTCCCATTGCTAATATAGTTGAAGTTTCATGGGCCAGCAGTACTGATTCTGAAGGGCCTGGGCAGATTAGATTGACATGGCAACACATAGAGGCTGAAATCTGATTGGACAAAAAATCTAACATCCACAGACACGTACTGGAAGCAGTGCAGCCATGAGAAACGCTACGAAATGAAGAGAATAAATTAATACAATTTCATGGAACAAATAGAATTTAGGTTGTAAATGTAGGTCAGTGCTTCTGATAGTGTTTAGGCCAGCAGAGAAGGCCTTGCTGGCCCTGACGGCCCACCACTGAGGACACATGTTGTGGGCATTTCCACTAATCTATGTTATGCACATATCCAAAAAGGTATTCTTACTAATAAGAATTCAGTCCTCAGTCCTGACGTCTCTAACCTAAAATTTAATATCATGAATACTCAGTGCACCGTCATGGCACAGTAAAATAATAATGAAAAAAAATTAAATCATACCTGATGGATGTGTGTGCACTGCTGAAGAGATGCCAAGAGCAGCGACTGTAACTACGCCAGTCCTTTAGAGACACTGGCACCTGAAAATATGACATAAAATACATAAAACAAATATATTATATAATATGGCCTAGTGGTTAGCAGAATATTAGTGAATTACACAGCGACAAGAATCACCAAGATAAGACAAAAAGTGTGTGTGTAGGTGGTGGTGGGGGGTGGAATCAGTCAGGATGGGCAAAATTGATTGTGAGCATTTGTACATTGTGCAGATGTTAAAATCGATCATAGACCTTTGACCTATGATATTCTGGTACCAGGTACACTTATGAACACCGTTAAGAGAGTTTACAACACAACTTTATGAAAATGGATCCATTGGTGGTTAGCCCAGAGTTAAATAGGTTAACTTGTATGGATGCATAGGTGTCATAGTGTTTGACTGCTATTTCTGAGGGGTCGTACTGAGTTCAGCAATAAATGTGCATTGAAATATAGTGAAAAATTTAAGACTACAGATTGAACATTCAATTGCCCTCAAACCTGAACAGATTCAGTTTCATTTCTTCCATTGATGCATGAGATGTAAGATGAATATGATGTAAGAGAAGTGGCACACATGTTCATATGTGGCTCCACATTTTGTGCTATACCCCTGCCTGTATCAATGCCTTGTTGATTTAGAATACCTTCTCAAGCCGGTGGTTGTGATGAGGGTTGATACATAGATTACAGGTGTTAGTTGGACTGAGGTAGGTCTTGGCGTCAATCAGGTAGGCTCCTTTACGTTGCAGAGTGACCACGTTGAAGCCCTCCCCTACCAGGTTGTGGCCTGGAACAAAGGGAGCCGATACACATTGGCTGTAGCTCCCAGTGCGGCAGGAGAGAACGACAGGAGGGTGATACAACAGGAGGAGGAGGAGACCCAGACATGGGAGGGTTGAAGTGGAGAGCATGGCTATGGTCACAGAAACTAGGGAATATTTCAGAAAACAAAAGAAAACAACGACATCTGTCAAGCCACAAAGCTGTCTTTTGAAAAATAAATAAATAACCGCAATCATACATTTTGTGATTATCTTTTTTTTCTCCCAACTTTGTTTACTGGGTTTTATAAAAACATACAATTGTGTCATCAAAATATTTGTAAGTGTAACAATAAATATATTTCACTTGTAAAAAAAAAAAAGATAACTCTTATTCAGTGAGTATGAGTAGGAGATATTCTTGATTTCCAATTTGTCAAAATAAGTCGTGGAGCTATTACGGTCGCAATAAAATATCTTTTTTAGATGTGGAGATAAAGGACAATCCTGGAAAAACCCCCAAATACACAACAAAATCATTTGGCTCTACTTTTCTCTTACTTGTCTCCGATAGCGTATTAAATATATCTGTCCAATAATTAAGTAAAGATGGGCAAAGCCAGGACATAAGAATAAGGTTTGAGGGAGTTTGTTGACAACAATCCCAGGGTTGGTGATTCATTGGTCGGTCATACACTTTGGATAGTCGAGCTTTGGTGTAGTAGGTATGATGTAGCAGTTTACATTGAATGAGACTGGGTCTTGCACAAATAGAGGATTTATGTAGATTATCTGTTTTTGAGTTAATTTTACCACTGCAGTTCGCATGTAACTCTCATTTAATATTTTGGGAATATACATAATTTCTCACCAGTCTGTATTCATCCACATGATATTCAAGGTCAAATTTTAAAATATAAACATTTCTGACTGGTTTTTACTCAGAATCTTTAAACTGGAACAGGAAAGTTAAAGTTCATTTGTTTCAAATGTTTAATAGGTGTACGTGAAAACTGAATATTTTGCTGCATTAGCTACACAATATAATACATATAATGTACATAATAATAAAGGGAACAAATCCGAAACAGAACAAACACTTCATCATTAAAATTTCATCATGTGCATAGATTTTGGAAGTAATCTGAAAAAAGTATTACCTCTTCAGGTTTTAGTGCTTCTTCGGTGGATTTCGTCCAATGGGGATGAGGAGGAGAGTGTCTGTGAAGACAGACTGCAGGAGACACTACTTTATAGGTGAGGTGACGCACGGCACAATAATGTTAAAGTCATGTGACACACAAACATCAACATGTAGAACAAGATGAACCACATTAAACCCGTGTTTAATATTAACTTTTTCTAAAATTTCATCCACAATCACGTCCTGCAGTTAGGCATACTGGGATTGGAAACTGTTAATGCATTAAACTGTACAACGTTTAAACTTAGTTAAAGTAACTACAATCCTTTTTTTCATTCACTCTGTTCTGTTCTTTTTTCATTCCTGTTTCTTGCTGCAAATGAAAGATTTCTATCTTAAGCACAAGGCACCAACAGCATGTATCTCTGACAAGGACAAAATGTACCTCCAGTCAATACTTCAGAATAAAAAAAACAAAGCTTGATGCAGATTGACATGCCAGTGGGCCTTAACTGGTTATGATGGAATTTATGAGGATGACAATTTCTCATAAAAAAATCTGTCTCTCACATTTTTAAGCTGTCCATCAATATGGCCTGCAGACAAACACACAACAAATTGCACTTCAATTCAAGTAGCTATATAGAGCTTATGGCATTAATGGGTTTTTGATGTCATCAAACTCATACTGCATCACACGAGATTCACAGAGACCAACCTGCATTCCTTCCTCTTTGTCTCATAATGAAAGCTAGTGCACATGAGACTTTCACTTTCTCTGACTGAGAACACCGAGGTCATCTGTATTTTTCCATGTTATTTTTTTGGAGGTCAGTGACAGAAGATGCATTTAGCATTTAACAATCAAAGGGTTCAGTTTTTCCGATTTAACTATTTTTTGGATAACACTATGTTTTGAATCAAATCTTAATTAAAGAAACAACAACAGAAACCACTTTTAGGTCATCATGTATACAGAAACTCAAAGACGCATAGCCCATGTGCATACATACAATTTATATTAAAAGTGTTCATTAATTAATAATTATAATTTGAAATTGAACTACTGAGTGTCCTCACAAAATAGTCTCAGCATTTCTGATGTCTTGGCTGCAGTCCTGCTCCTGAAGCCAGTTTATATCCACTGACTGACTTAAAGCACAAATAGTTTCACCATTATTTCTAGGGAGAGCACAGCATGGAGTGAGGGTCTGACATTTACCAGAGCCACAGCTAACCCGTGATAAGAAAAGGGGTTTATCTAGGTGACTAACAGCTTTAGCTGCAATTTTTTATATGCCTTGACCTAAATTATATTCCAGTTAGTTTCATTTTAGAAACTTGGCAACCACTGGGTACATAATTTAATGTTCTAACAATCTATTGAAAGCTATTTTTAGACAAATATAAAAGAGAAAGAGAAATAAAAATGTAAGCTGGTAAAGTGATCTTGTGACCTATAATGGCCTTGTCATGATCAATAAACGTTTGAGATTACAAGGAAAAATGTGCCACGTTTCTCAATTTTCATGGTAATGACAATGATAAACACTGAAAGTGAAACTGTATGCTGTGCTTTTGTTTTGTTTCCTAAAAATGACAGTGATTTTTTTGAAGCATAAAGGTATAGGCTGTAGCATCTGTCCAGACTGACTGTCAAGTCTGCAGGAAACAACACCTCTGTAGGTGAGGTGATGTACTGCTCAGTAATATTAACATTATGTGACACATCCCCACACACGTGTATCAAAGTCTGTAAGGACAGGATAAACGACATTGTTGTGTTAAACAGGCCAACATAAAGGAAACGAAAGTGAATATTCCCATAACTCACCTGTTTCTCTCTAATTGAAGTTAATGCACACATGACTAATCGTATTTCTTTGTCTTCATTTCTAAGAACACCGAAAGGTATTTCCATTTTTCTTCAGGGAGTTCAGTGACTGAAGGCGCAGTTGTACAAATGAACATCTTTTCAGAAGACTATTTTAGGATTAAGTATGAATTAAGGCATTCCGATAAATCTGGAACAAATTTTGGACCATCAAGGGAAGCCGAAAGGCATATAGATTTGAATATATACAATTTACATTAAAACTATATCATTATTCAATTGTCTGAAATAAAACCGCTTTTTGTGATGTCTTCGCTAGCGTTCTACTCCTGAGCCAGTCTACATCCTTTCGACTAAGCACTATTAACATGCATTGTCAATACTCCACCCATGAACAGCAACAAGGCAACTACCTAGGACAAGCTTATTTAAGTGGATAAAACCTTTATGAAAACTTGTCTAAGCTCAGTTCCACTTGACAGAATAGGATTATTTGTAGTGCACGTACTTATTTTACTTCTCTGGAGAATTGAATTGTAGTGCCTACTGGTGGAAAGACGACAGCCCCAGATTATGTTATTCCATTGGATACGAAATACTTTTAGCTCCTCTCTGAGTGCATGGCACCCCAACACACTACTCGTGCAACAGACATCCATCCTTTCATTCTGTCGAACCTGAAACAAAATAAGCAAAACAAAAGATTTACAAAAAATGACTTTTAATTGATGGAAGTAGCTCCAAAAACACTTTCAGGAAAAAGTATGTTTGACCCTTGGTGCCTTAAAAGCTTTGGATTGATTGGAAATGGAAACTATAAGCAGTGCCATTCACCTGTGTGTCTTGAAAGTAGATCATTTTTAAAATTACCCATTTAATTTCTGCGTCTACCAATGATGATACTGTGATTCAGTATAGTAAGGTGCTCACCATCTGCTGAAGGGCATTACAAAGATTGGATGGGTCAAATTCTGAAGTAGTTTTACAGACAGAAGTGCAGCTGTGGGAGACATGCAGCAAACGTGGAGGAGGATACAGGAGAATTCATAATAAATGTTCCTTTTGAATATACATAAACACACAAAAACACAAGCTCATAATGCGATCTTGTGATCCTTGCATGATATGAAACTGTGTCCACTTCAGACATTCTCGTGGTTCATACAATGGCATTGCCACAGTCAATAAAAGTTTAAGATTATAGAGGGAAAATTGGCTAAATTCCTTGATGTTCATTGTGATTTTTAAATACAGCCGATGGAAGGAGGATACTTTGAATAATGTGGTTGACGCCATAAGCTCGGTTTACTGGATGCGAGGTATTCTGTATCCTTTATCAAAACACCCGACTGGTTGTGGTGGACTGTGTGTTTCTGTTTGCATGAGAGAAATTAGTCAGAAGACAATGGGACAATGACAGCACGCATCCTCTTCCCTTCAACCAGTACGTAGGATGATATGCACTCCAGAGTCGGTGAAAACAGGGCCACTCATGTCGCCCACTTTGAGAGCAAAGGAGGCATCTTCAAATGGCTTCTGCATTTGACCTGTGAAAATAAATGAAACAATTCTTCAATATATGTATAAATAACACATACACATAGTATAAACTTTTAATCATTTACATTTTTTTCTGCCATGGGTTTAACATTTTCAGAAATATTGTTGTGCGATACAATATCTACAATATCCTGTTGGCACTGATCCCACGTTGGGAAACCACATTATCATTTATATACTCACTGGCCAATTTGTAAGGGCAAGATCTGTAAAAAGTAAAGCAATGCACAACAGCAGCCCAATAATAAAACCAATAAAAAAAGTTTTCTTTGTTAAGTCTGCAATGCTGTGTTGTGGTGATGCAGTGGACAAGAAGCACTGGATACTTTTTTGATCTTCTGCACGAGTTTTCAGGAGTGAATGATGCTGCATCTGTATGTATGTGACAACTGTATGTAACTTCACTTAACAACTCATCATATATTGAGCAGTTTTTATTTTTTTCATAATTGTCTAAGGGCTAAGCAGCACATGAGAGCAAAGAGAGCTAAGAGAACTGACAAAACAGCCACTGTAATTAAAATTCACACACAATTACTTAATTTAGGATGTGAGTTTCGAATGAAGCCCGCTGTGACTCATTCCTGTGTGTGTGTGTGTGTGTGTGAGAATGTGAGTGTATACTTGTGGCTTAGATCGCATAGGTGTATGTCATAAAGTAGCTAGGGAGGGTGTTTGAAGCAGCACTCTCTGTGTACGCATGGATAAAGTCGTATCTTGATGTTTGCCAAAGAATCTGTGTGTCTCTGATCACGTTCGCATTATGCGTCATGTTGCTTATTCACCTCTGCCGAACAACCCCAAGTCTCCACCATTCTTAGCAGAGCTGCAGTCACTGAACTGAGAAGCCAGAGTCTCAAACATCTCCTGTCCAGACTTGATCTCGTCTATGTACTCTGTACAAAAAGTAGAGAGGGAAAAAATAATGTTAAAATCCTGGTCAACGCTCATTGCCTCACATCCTCCTTCTCTCCATCACTTCTTACTCTGAATGAGATCCACGGCCTCATCTTTGGTGCGTGCGATGTTCTGTTCTCTCCAGGAAGATGGGCGACGTGACTGATTGTGCTTCACCAGTAGGTGAGAGCAGCGTACCTGAAAAGAGTCAAAGATTAATAATAGGTAAACTATATACAGTATATATATATATATACACACATATAAATAAATGTGTGCATACATATATAGATACACACACACACACACACACACACAAACATATATATATATATATATATATAAATGTAATGGTGTTAAAAATAATGTGTATTTTGTAATATAGTTCAATTCATGTTTAATTTTGGAAAACCACTATGACACTTTCATTTTATAAACAATGCACTTAGCGTGGCAGTCTTCTATTTTGTATTATACACAGCTGCACTGTTTGTATATTCTGCTGTACTAGAGCAAAAAGATAGACACACATCCACTCTAATAATGTGAAGTATATGAGGTTGTCAGAGTGTGGAAGAGTTATACATAGTATATTGCTTGGTACTCTAACTCATGTACAACATGTTAAGTTGTCATTTGGAACACACATCTGCAACATTGTTAATGGAGATCATTTTGTCTTGTGATTCAAGTCGGAGCAAGCTGTGCTAATAATCTTTCATTAATCCTGACCCATCTGATTGTGTGTGTCCCAATATACAGATACGATTGTGTGTTAGATGTGTTTGTTAAATATGATACATAGCATTGAAGTTTTGGCTCGAGCGCACTACGTTAAAAGGGAAAAGCCGTTCATTTACGATGACTAAAACATGACTTGTTATTTTAGTAGCACTACTGAAGGTGGCAGCACAGCACCACTTCTACGTTCCTCTTGATTTTCTTCCAGAACAAATGAGCATTTAGAGTATGGGATGAAGAAACATTGGCTGTATTGTGAAGAACAATTTTATTAAGTTATTAATATGTCTGTATATGAATGAATGTATACAATGTATAAAAACATGTTGTAGGTAGGTAGGTAGATAGCTAGATAGATAGATACTTTATTCATCCCAAGGGGAAATTCTTTCGTCACAGCAGCAAAACGAAACAGAACAGAATCAAGATCAAGATTAAAATCTAAATTGTGTATTTGAGATGAGTCCAATTTAGAGTTTTTACACAGTGCTATTGAAAATTTGTCATTTTACACACTCACATATATATATGCACAGTATATACATACGCATATACACATACACATGTACCCACAAACACGTGTGTAGGTGTGTGATGCAAAACACATACTGTACAAACCTTGTCTGGTTCTCCACGGCAATCTCCTACTGGTCGTTCCCACTGGCTGGCATTGGTAACGTGGCTGAAGTAGTAAACCCTGCCTGAAAGAGCATAGAGAAAGAAAGAGGGGTACTTTATTGATGATTAATTCATTCTCTGCATTCATCCTCAATGAGGAACAGTGGACAGCCAACACATGTCCATGCAAGCCCCAGGAACAACTCCAGATCCTACATCCAGTGCCTTGGTCAGGGGCACTGGACCTAACGCAGAGATTAACTTAAGTGGGGAGGATACGGGGCTCCACAGGTCTAGGTGCAGAGATCGACCCCGGGTTTCGAACCCTCGGCCTTCTTGCTGTTAGGAACCAGTGCTAACCACCAAGACGGCCGAGAGAGAGACACAGAATTATTGTAAACCAACTTTAAAGGTTATCAGTCCGGGCAGAAAAGCAGGGGGTGATGGGGAGAATAAAGATGATGAATAGTTAATTATTTGTAGAATCTGGATGCGCACATTTATCCGTGAATCCTGCAGAAGCTGCGGGGGCACCGTGACGTCACACAGGGCCCAGCAGCAGCAGCAGCAGTGGCCAGGTCAAATACCTCAGCAGTGATGTCTGTGATCGAGAAGCATCAAAACTCACAGCCGAACGCCAATTATCTACAAACACATTTAAACTTACAGCCCCGTGCTAAAGACCATATCGTAAACATGCGCTTCCTTCTGCCGCGGGTTCGGATAAACCACGATGCTGGGTTTGCTAGCTGTTAAGCTACCCTATATGTAAACTGCAATTTGCAAGATAGTCTCAGTGTTTCTCTTCCTCTACCTGAACTGCGGCTCATTCGTTTCTCCCATCCTGGAGGTAACTTCTCCTCATCTGCCATTATTCGATTCCACAGCAGCGTTTATGAATTTAATTTCAATGTAGCTTTCGTATGACTGACTGGTCCGCAGCAAGGGAAGTCACGACACTTTTTACAACCTTTTTACGGTACGATTTGTTTTCAGAATAACGCCCGCCTCTAACGGATTCTTAATCCAGATGATAGGCCGATGTCTAGTGCCAATCAAACTTCTGGCCATTTGATTGGTTAACATAAACTGAAGCGGTTTACGGAGAGTAGGGTGTACGCCGTCGCAGAAAGCAGCAAACCGGAGAGAATATTTGCGTTCTACTGTAGCTTTCAGGTAAGAATGCCACGTTTAACTTCATAAAACTGAACCGAAGGCCAACGCAATTCGTGTCCAGCACTGTCAATGTTCGCTGATTACCCTGTTTAATGCATACGCTTACGCGTAGCATTGGCCTATTAAGATATTAAGATGCTAGCTAATGTTAGCTTAAGAAAGAACAGTACTTTATAGATCCCCGTTGGGAACCTATCCTCAATGAGGAGCAGTGGGCTGCCAACAACACACACACACACACACACATATACATACATACACATACAACAGCGCCCGAGGATCAACTCCAGTTCTTCTACCTTGCTTCGGTCAGGGCAATGGCAGGAGTGATTAGCCTAACGTACATGTTTTTGTGGGTGGCGGAAACGGGAGCACTCGGAGGAAACCTATGCGGGGAGAATATGCAAAATGTAAAGATTACTGTAGAGTCTTTGCATCAGCTATATGTTCAATATTCTAAGCAAGACCGGCGCTTACTTGAGATGAGATTAATTTACATGGTCCCATGTCAATAGTTTGTCCAGTTTCTGTGAATCACAGACTTTTTACCTCTGGAACTTATGAGAAAAAGGTGGCAAATTCTTGAGAAAAAAGTAATACGTCCAATTAAATAAATGCCCTTTAACTAGGAAGTCAAGTGTGCCTGGCAAATACAGGAGAATGCACACTGAGGATCACCTAGTCAAATTATACATTGGAATCGCAATTAAATTCTCACTTGTAAGAATACATTTTTGGATACATAAATAATTTCACAATGGAAACAGGCCACCATCAAGTCTCCAATGTACACAGAAGTACACTCTGTGTACATCTCTGATAATTATAGATTTAGTGATCATTGGAACGTTAATTGTTGATTATGTTGACTATTTGTTGCAGCCCTAGCTGTGGTAAAATAATAAAAACAAAAAGATTGCCGTAATACACCATTCATTAAATCTGATTTAATGAATCCCACCTTTTTTTCCACATTTGTTGTTACACAGGGATAAGATCTGTTTGCACACATGGTGACGGTACGATTTTAGTTGTGAATCAGTAGCCAACTTCATCTTTTACTCAAGCTGAGGTTGGATTCCAGTCACTGATTTAGCTGTGAAAGCAGAAAGTGGTGATCTGTGATGTGCAGGTCTGCCTGCAAAGCTCCAAACCTCATTCATCAATGTTAAGCCAACCAGTCATTTGTGCATAGTTGACCCTCAAGCCTCATATTACTCAATGGTCTCACATTTTGTTATTACATCCTGTAGATAGAAAGATGCTGTGACGTTACTTAGCATACTCTTACAGCTGTCTGAACATGTGTGTTTCCTTTTTGCCGCAGTAAACACTGATTGAAGATGATCGAAGTGGTTTGCAATGATCGCCTGGGCAAGAAAGTCCGGGTCAAATGTAAGTATCCTTCAATAGAGCTGTGTGTCTGTAAAATGTGTGCAACTCCTGAAGTAAAACTTAATCATCTTAAGTGTATCTGCAAGTACACACCCTACTGCACATTCCTTAACCCAGTACTTCAGCTCTGAGGATAGCATTGGAGATTTGAAGAAGCTCATCGCTGCTCAGACAGGAACGCGATGGGAAAAGATCGTATTGAAGAAATGGTAAGTTGCACTTGAAGCAAATCTCAAGTCTGACATTTTGAATCTCAGCTGAGCTTGTAACCCAAGAGCTGTCTGCTCTGTTGCTCAATGGCTTAACTGGTACAAGAAAAGGAAAATTTGTGCACCCACTGGTGTACGAGTAATATAACATTTCACTGCTACTGCCTATCCTGTAATAACAGGCAGTGATTGTGGCCATTTTCTGATATCATAAGTTTTACTTTTTGTCTTTACAGGTACACTATATTCAAGGACCACGTGACTCTGGGTGACTGTATCCTTTAAATACATTTTAAGCTGTTTTATGAAAGTCAGTGATGACCAGTCAATATTTTCATAAAATGCTTGAACTGATAATGGTGTAAATATATTGTGAAAATTGACAAATGGTTATAATTTAGTCCACTTTTTATTTTGGTCTGTTTTTCTAGTTAGGATTCTTTTTGTGGAGTTTTGTCAGCATCCACTATGTTTGACATTAAACTTTTTTTTTTTTATGATAAAAAAACAAATAGGGCAGTATTAATGTTGTAAGTTATTTAATGACAGCTTTTATATGTATAATGGGAAGTTTGAATATATCCTGATGCCCTTGAACTTAACCATGAACTCTGTAGATGAGATCCATGATGGGATGAACCTGGAGCTGTACTACCAGTAGACCACAAGAGGACCACACATCAATGGCGCACACATAGTCTATGGCCATCCATGATATGGACACAATGAGTAAAGTGTTGTAGTGATATGTACATCCATTGTAGTGGCCTATGGCATCCATAGAACCAAAAACACACCAGACATCAAGTCTGGCAGTAAACTATTCGCTAATACGTTATGATGCGACTGATATTCAATAATTCTGTTTTGATATGTTTTGGAAGTAAAGCCGATATTTATTTACTTGCAAGACTGAGTGTTGTTTCTATGCTACACGGTATTGTTTGTCTCACATGCATACATTTTTAGGTGTTACTTGGTTATTGTGATCATAATTTCTGATCAGGGAACCTTTTTGGGTTGTAACCCATTAAAATGAAGCAATCCATTTCCCCAATCCATTGAATAAGCCTGGTGTCAACTTTCCAATATCTGACTGGAAAACTGCCAAGATGGAAGGAATGTCCTACCCCATGACCACAGAAACATACAGTATACTTTCCACACAATGACAAGATATAACACACAACTTAGTTTTATTCACATCTCAAGACACCATTAGATCAACAATTGCACCCCTCTGTTATACACATCCACACATGTCTGTGTGTGGGTTAATGTAATCCATGGAAACATACAGGCCTACATGACTCCTCTGCAACTGAGTCAGCAGTAGTCAGAGTAGTCCTCCTCCACATAGTTAGCTGGGAAGAGCCCCACCTGGAGAAAAAAAGAAGATTGTGAAACACAGGACCTACAAACCTGGAAGTATTTTGTGTGGAAATTAATACAGGTGCGTGGTGCTAATAACGCAAAGGTCGTGGGTTCCGTCCCCATGTGGGCTATGAGTTTTGTTGGCATGGTGCCGTGGTGGTTAGCACTGTTGCCTTACAGCAAGAAGGTTGTGGGTTTGAGCCCTGGGGTCAACGTCCACATTTTTCTGTGTGGCGTTTCCATGTTCTTCCCGTGTCTGCCTGGGTTTCCTGCAGGTGCTCCGGTTTCCCCCACCCACAAAAACATGTACGTTAGGTCAATCACTCCTGCCATTGTCCCTTATGACGGCACTAGGAGAAAGATCTGGAGTTGGTCCCCGGGCTCTGGTGTGTGTTTGCATGTGCATGTGTTGGCTGCCCACTGCTCCTCATACAGGATGGGTGAAAATGCAGAGAATTAATTTTTCCTACGGGGATCAATAAACTATCATTCTTCTTACAACTAACTTAATGCTGAAGTGTCCTTGAGCACAGAACTGGACCCCAAACTAATGCCCTTGTGCTGCTTGATTACCACTGGAATGTATGAGTGGGTGACTGCTGAGTTTTGGTAGAAACACACAGTGTCTTTACCACACTATATATTACCAAATGACACAAAATCATAATCTTAGTATTAACTCTTATGAAAGTGCTGCGTTTTCATTTTTCTTACCCGGCCATACACCTCTCCTTTCCACCAACCGCTGTGACCTTTCTTGGAGAGTATCTTGATGGTGTCACCTTCCCGCAGTGACAATTCAGAGCGGTCTCTCGCTGAGAAGTCATACCTGGCCCTTGCTGCGCCAAATGACCGCATGCTGCCACCTGTCACACAAAGCCCTCATCACAACATTGACAATTAGGGGTTTAACACATCCATCTCTTGAGCAGATCCGTCACCTATGTGTATACAATTGCTGGTGGGAGATGGGTGTTTTGTACGTTTGATGCTTTGTGTTAAGTTATGACTGTGAAACTTCTCTGAGAACTTATGTCGGCCCACAATTTTAATTTCATCACATTTTATTTTAATCCTGTCTCATCTCATCCCACCCCGTCTCATTTCATCTTATTCCATCATGTCAGTTTTACTTCACCCATCCTATCTTATTTCGTCACATTTCATTACTGATTTTATTCAATCACATCTCATTTCATCACACCTAATTTGATTCAAACCCATTTCATTTCATCGCATCTCATATTTTAATTCCTATCTCATATTTTATTCAATTCTATTTTGTCACATCTCATTTAATATTTTATTCAAGCAGGTCATCCCATCCTATCTCTATTCATCTCATCTCATTTTATCCCGTCCCTCCCCATCTCATGCATTCCATCCTATCTCTATTCATCTGATCTTATCCACTAATCTCACTACTACTACAATGTGTCACTTCACGTCTGGTTGTGAGTACAAGAGCTCTACCTGGTGTGTTAGGTGTGTTGTTGGGCGTCTGGCTTTGCTCTGGCTGTTTAAAGGGTGTACTCAGCGTGGTGTCCACTTCCTTGAAATATTCCTTCAATGAGTTCTTCTGGTAAAATCGAATCAAATCCTAACCGAGGAAATTGACAGGGAACAAGAAAGAAAAAGAAAATGAGGTAGGACATTAACAAACAGCAAAACAACATCTCTGGCCGATGTTATGAAGTTTGGTCTGGATGGCGGACGTACTACTAAACCCTTGAAAGCTTTCTTGTCGTTAATGCGGTACAGCCCTTCAATGGATGTGATCCTAATGTGTCTGATGTCCATGTTGAATCTGAAAGAGCCGAGTGAGGTTGTATTTAGACACCGCAGTATCCCCAAGCAGTTAAAACTGAATTTCGCCGTTAATATACGAACTGATGGAGGCTCACTTGATACTAATGGCAAACTCTCCACCGTCTTTCTGCCGGATTAGAAAGGTTCCATCAGACCGGGACATGAGAAGGTTTTTGGCAGCTGTGCGGTCCATGTTCCCTGCAAACCTTGAAGAGCAGTGACAGACCGTTTACTTCATTTGTGTGAATTAATATGTACAACTTTTCTATTTTGTGTCAGATCTGCAGAGAGAATAAATTAAGTGACAATGCGAGGTTTACACATTTTTTGGTCTGCTTTCTTTAGGTACTCACCAGTGGAAGCCAGATAGGTCAGGGGTCGGCCTCTGTGAAAGAGTGAAATAACAGAAAAATAAATAGATGTGCAGCCTGTGGTCAAAGCACTCCCTGATCAGCACTTCTTGACACACATAACACTAGTATTCACACAGGTTTAAGACACATGAACAGGAGATGGATGCAGTTTATCGCACCACATGATGCTATGATGATATGTGAAAAAGAAATAGAGCTGTACTGTCATTAACTTGCTGACCTGAAAAGACAGGAAACACCACTGTACACTTGCACCATCCCATTCTACCCCAGTAGAGAGCAAATAAATAACCAACTAAACAATCATATATTAACATTTTATTGGCCTGGCCTAAGCTAAGTGTGACTGATTCTACGAGCGTTTATGGCAGTTCAGTGGAGTGTTATATGGCGCGTTCAGTGGTTCAGCTCGTCCTTTAGAAACCAAATTATCAAACCATCTAGGTGAAGAGTATCACATTAAAAAAGGACAATAAAACGGTATTCCGTTGGTTTGTATTCTATTCTATAAGTGCAAAAAGTCTTTGGGTTCATCATCAGGGGCACCTTCTCAAAAACAGTGGTTTTGTTGAGTTAGACCTACAAAAAAAAATTTTGAATTTAATTTGCTTCATGTAAGGTGTAGATAAATGCTTCAATGAGTTCATTCTCAGATGGCTGCAGTATTGGCTCTGAGCAGGTTAAGATTAAATAAAATTTAACACTTTTCAGTGATCCTGCTTAAAAAAAAGAAGATATCTGAGCCAGTTTTTGTTTTCCCCTGCCAAAACATAGTAAAAATATTTCTGTCATGGTTCCCTCCAATTTGATTATTAAAATCTACTAATACTGTTATTAATATAAGTATCAAGTCTGAAGGAATCATGCCCTACACGTATGAGCACTGAGAAAAACCCAAATTCTATTCTAGAATGCAATAATTGTATTTTAACCTTGTGTGAATGCACACACAGTTTCAAGTTTTGTATGATATGTATTGTGTATTTTGTCCAACTATAAATAGAAACATACACATAGTACGTCAAAATCCATTAAAATGCTGTGAGGCTCTAGTTTCCTTTGAGGGATCCAAGTACTCACAGAGACGTAGGGTTGGACTTTCTTGCATGGGAACCATCCAATCTGACCAGTCGTCAAATTTCTGCCCTGGGTGACACATACGACAACACATTACAGGGGCACTGCTTGGACCTAGTAATCAAACCATAGGGCTAGATGTCCTTACAACTTTTGAGGCAGATACTAGTATTCTTGTCATGTCTCATCCAGCACCTTAGGTCATGTTTTCTTTGTTTCGTAATTTTGTTGATTAATTTTCGCTTTTTGTTGCAATACTCACCCTTCTCTCATTTCAGATCCCCACTTCCTGTCTGCCACTTTCCTGTGTGACTACCTGGCCCGCCCTCATGTGCTACACTTGTGTCCAATAGCCCCCCATTTATATTCTCTGTCATTCTTTCCTTATGTGCCAGATCGTCTTGTTCCCTCGAGAGACTTTGGTTCAACCTTTGTTTAACATTGGCTCAGTTTGTGTATGACCTATGTGTTTTCTTAGACCGTGCGCCTCAGCTTAACATTTTTTGATACCTCGGCCTGTTCTATTAAACATCTGTGTACCGAACGGTGTCTACAAGAAAACCTTTCGAACTCTACTGCCTCAGGTGTGAGTCGTGCTGAACGTCCACTGATTGTGTTTGGGTGTGATAATTCTCTCATTTTCGATCAGTCTGAGACCTTCTTGGCAATCCACAGGTAACTGTAGGTTGTCTGAAATTTTCTTCAAAGTTGTCAAAATGCACCCTGCTATCAACTTCATGTATCTGAACACTATTTGTTATTACAGTGTAATTTATGCTTCCAAACGTTAAGTGAAATGCTGATGCAAAAAAATGTGAAGTAACTTGTTACATGACGTGATACATTTTATGTGCTGGAAGTATAAATCATAAATTCAGATGGGTTATGGTACAGTCTTTACACAACTAATCACAGAAGAGCTGAGTCAATTTCAAGTTAAGTTTTCTCCCAGACTGTAGTGACAATCCTGAAATTCCCTACACTCAACTCACATAGAGTTATAATTTTATTATTACATTCACCTAACCAGTGATGGTTGATTTGAACAGATGTGTGTCACAACGGAGGAGTGTTTGTTCGTTATATCCTTCCCCCAGTGCTTCTCCAGCCTTTTGTCAACCTCAGTGACTATTTATTTAATTTATTGGCCCTCTGTAACATGCACATTGCATTAATGAGTTATTGCAAAACAAGCTCTGAAACATGTTGAATGATATAGTAGATTGGAAAAAATAGAACTAGTTTATTCAAGGTCAAGTTTGTCCACGTGATACACAGTCTTAAAACTGTATGGTTGGAGTGAGGGAGGAACAGGAAGCTTTAGAAGAAAAAAGAGCGTGACTGAAGAGGAGAAGAGCATCTGACACCTACATCTAAACCTCAGCAGAGCCATTAAAATAAATACAGCATACGTGACCTTCTCAGTTTTCAAAATATGACGTGCGTTTTTGGTTTCTGTATTCTTTTACCTCCCACCATGCCAGATCAGCATCAGCCCGGCTCAGCTCAATTATATCACCTCGGGAAAGGTGCAGTTGTTGGCCAAAGCCCACAGGGGGCGGTGGCAAGCCATAATAATCTTGGCTTGCCTCCATTTTAGGATATCCTGAGAGAGAATGAAGAAAATAAAGAGACCTTATTTTTCACTTTCAGTGTGATTGTTTGGGAGAATGAACACTGTTTTCACAATCACTCTGTGTGAGACCGACATAACTGACAAAGAGGCTTCCAAGTTGGAGCTATGACCAAAGGGGGGAATAATTCTACTGTTACACTGTCACTACATATTTCTTGTTCAATTGAGCTTATTCTGGCAGTCAGTATCGCATGGTATAAATATTTTGTTTTTTTTCTGATAACCTTCAATACTAACGTCCATCTTGGTTAAGCCGTCAAAAACTGAGACAGAAAACAAAACTGAAACTGAAAAAACACATAGTTGCATCATAACTTTAAACTCAATAATGGCACATCAAGATTATCAGCACACAAAAGTTACCATTTGTATTTTTTAAAGCATTCCTTACCATCCACAATGTCTTTGCCCTCCGTCAAATTGGTAAATCTTCTTCCTTGTGGTTTAATGTTGATAAATTCTATCTGCTGGGCTGTGACGCAATTGCCGAATATGTGAGAATATGAATTTTTGCTTAAGGATTTCTATATTTAAGTATTCCAATATGATCAAATATTTGTGACAGCTCTAAACCAAATAGAGAGCTAGCTCTACCAGAGGTCAGCAGCTTTTGTGCCCATAGGGAGGGACTTCCATTGGGTAAGAAAAGTAACTAATCCCCTTTCCTAGCCTTTGATACTACTTAGTCCTACAGTGCCGATGAGCGCACAGACTAGATTTTGGTCTGTATTTCAGGGTACCTGGAAGTCCCCTTTATAATCCAGATGTACAGGCAATTTATATTATAGATGCTTTGAAAAATAATATTACCACGTCCACTGGAGTGGCTGAGATTGATGCTTATAGAGTAGTTGTATAGTCTGATTTCTTACCAACGTTGACATGCTGAGAGGACCTGTGCATCTTACTCTGGGGGACAAAAGAAAAGAAGAACAGTTACACCTATCAAATATGTTATCACTGTCCTGTGAAATTTACAAAATGTCAGCTTCTCAGGAAATATTGTGCTCAGCTAACGATGAAGGAAAGCTTACCTTCTTCGTAGTGCTTGTTTGATCTGAAATTTGAAATAAGAAGAAGATGGTCAACTTTAAGAACTGATAAATTCTACATACACACGTGCAGACTCGTACTGCATATACCTGATTTTCGTCCACAAGTGGGAACTCTGCCTAAACACTCTTTGTGTGCAGCCACTCTACACCGAGTGCAGCGATAGCCCTGGAAAAATATCCCTCTGTAGATGACAAATTATGTGCTTTAGCTTGCGTGAACAAGGTGAATTAGAGTTATCTCAGAGTGGTTACGACTGAGAGAAACATACCTTAAGAGCATAGAGCAGGCCTTGCAGCAAGTTGTCTCTTCAAAGCAGTGCATCACAAAGTCATGGTTATTGGCCGTGGCATTTTCTGGACACATGTTAGACCTGAAACCATGAAGTACTAATTATTTCCCACACAGAGAATAATTGGTGAAACGGCAACTAAACTACAAAAGAACTGGCTGCAGGTGACAAATTCAGTTGGGCAGAGGCCAGGCAATCTAATTTAAACAGTTTCTGTTCTGCATGTGTGTCTAAACTTACAGTGCCATCTCAAACTGTTCCAGCCATTTCTTCTTCTGGTCTCTGGTTTTGAAGAACAAATCATAACCACACCTTCCGTAGCAGTCTAACAGGAGGAACAAATGGGACCACTGTTCACACACACACACACACACACACACACACACACACACAAAGGCAGGCTTAAGTTTAGTCTTTGTAGAAGCAACGTAGCATGTAGTAATACTTAGTGAATGTAGTCACATGAAAGGGGAAAGAAGAAAAGTGAGATTGGTGAACAATACCTTCTTATTTTCTTTCTCTCCTGCAGTTTCATCTCGTAACTGGTAATTCTGTAGCTCAATGATCTCCTTTAGTTCAAAAGTCTCGCCACTCTTCTTCTTACATACAAACATGGCCTTATCAAAGAGGAATGCGTATCTGACAGACAGAAAAAAACACACAAAAACAATTGTTAAAATGATGTGTACCATTAAGTTAATAACACACACTGACAAACACCATGCACCTGTCTTGTTTGGACTTTTTGTCAGTGCTACAGATCTTCAGCTCTCCATCGATTTTGGGTCGACCGTACAATGCCAGAGACTGAGTCTACAGAACAAAGCAGAATAGAAGTAATAGAAGTAGAAGATGACCCCACAAAGTACATTTTAAACATCACGGGGAAGATTCAATGTGAAGGCTGTGACCTCACCATGTTTTCTATGGACAACTGGAAGGTGGTGATCTGTTTGATGATCTCAGTGTCTCGCTTCACCTCATTCACACATTGTGCCAGGTCCTGGTAAGGAGAGAAAGGCGGAGAGTGAGAGAGAAATAAAGTAAAAGAAAATCAGTGAACAAACACAGCTGCCATTGCAGAATCCTCTCTGAGCCAAAAGGTTTATGCTTTGTAAATGGACACGTGGAGGCAGCGGCATCAAAAACTGATTAATTGTTCATTGGCCCATGTCCTAACGTTCCATCTAAAGTATATTTGTTTTGGAGAAATCCTGCCAACTAATAAACTAGCAAACAAATAGAAATAATCTTTTTGACAGAGGTAATATTAAAAGCAGATGCAATGCATCCAATATCACACATGCGCGCACGCACACGCGCACACGCGCACACACGCACGCGGGACATACTTACTCTCATCGCATCAAGAGCGATGCGAAGGTTTTCCTTGTCTGTACCGTCAGTGGTATGCTTCATCAGCTCCTGCAAGCACAAACAAACCACATCAAATTACTGGTACTTGATAAAAACTAGCATGTATGTATTTTAAATGCATTTACACACACACAAATGCGCCCGCGCACGCACACTCATACACACACACAGATGCACGCACATGCATGCACAGCTATACCTGCAAAAGAAGATGGTATTTAAGGACCCTCTGCATAGGGACCATAAGCAAATCTCTGAGAGAAAAACGTCCACTATTGGCTCTCTTAGAACACTCCTGAGAGACAGAAAAAGAGAGAGAGAGAGCGAGAATGAAAGAGTGTGAGTGAACATCTGCAATAAAAACAGAGGAGCAAGAGCTAAATCTCTCCATCCCTTCATCCTCCACACCTCCAGTTTCATTCTAATATCCTCCCTCATTGTGGAAAGCTTGTCCAGGTGTTTTGTTGCTGTTTCCACTTGACTACAGTAATGTCCGTACAGCAGCAGCCTGACAGAGAGAGAGAGAGAGAGAATTGGAAGCTAGTACTTGAAAGTTATGTCAAAAGATTTCAAATGACTCAAAGAGGGCATTGTATAGGCCAGCATTTGAATAGTAACATTCTAGTAGTGACACCACTTACCGTTTCTGAAACATCTTTTAAATTAACTCTATGAAATACATGTATTACAGCCTTGAATGTTAATTATGCTTGATACAATTTCATATGCATATTTTGAATCAAAATATTATCAAAAAAAAAAAGTGACCGAAAGCCACATAGTATAACAATATGCAAACACAATCAAAGAGAGTGAAAGATGTATGTGTGCATGGATGTGTACGTGTTTGTGTGTGTATATGATACTGCACCTCTCCTTGTAATTCAAGAAGACCTGGTAAAGGTTCTGGGCTCCGTAGTTTAGAATGGAGTTACGGATCTCCTCCAACAGCTTACGGTGGGTCTCAGCCAAATCCTGCACGTGCACACACAAATACACACTCAGAGGAAACATGCAAACAAAGGATAAACGTGCACACGCTACCATTAGTGTAGATAGCCTCTTTTCATACCTCTACATTTATGAAGATACTCTCAATATCCTGTGACTGGAGGAACTTCTGAAGAGGCCTCATAAAGTGCTGCAAACAAAGGAAAGCATATTTTCTTTCTCTAAATGTGTGTATCACCAATGACGTGTGTGTATTGGTGTCACTGTACGCTTGCATACTTGTAATATAGATTCCAGTGTATCGGTGTATTTCTCCTCTGTCTGTCTGAGCTCCTGGAGACAGCATTCTCTTTTGTCTATTCCAGTTTTCTGCTGCTGTGTACACACAAACAAACACACACACACACACACACACACACAAAATTAGTACCCAGTAGTATTAACATTCTACATCATAAACATTAAGAAGTGTGCTATCCAAAGAAGCTGGTAATTTAACTATTACCAGCTTTCATTTTTTACAAGAGCCATTTCATCAAACTATGAAGGATAGCAAACATTTACATTGTGTAGAATTTTCATGCCAGAATCATACTACATGTTAACCACATGCATGCTTGCTATGTGTTGCTTACTGTTGCTTAAGCCTTTTAGGTGTAGGAGATGCGCCTGATTATTTATGACCCTGGTCCTGACTCATCCTAACTCTCTCCGTTCGCCAGCTCCCACCAACCAGATTAAGTGAACAATCGAATTACAAAACTAGATGATTTTCATACCTAACACACAACAAACAAACAGAGTGAATGTATGACATTCTTTTAAGGTAGCCTTGGGTAATCTAACGTGGCTCCGACCCTGGAATCTAACTCTGTATGATCATTATCTGGACTCATTTAGTTGCCCCCGACCAAGACAGTCAAATCTACTCTCCTGTTTGGAAAATCAATGTGTGCGTAAACATATTTGCACATGCGTGTACCCACTCACACATTCTACTGGTTCATCTGTCCTCATCAAGTCTTCATATATCTCATCTCCTTCATTCTCCTCATCCTCCACAAACTCGTACAAGTCGTCATCCTCATCCACGGTGTCACTGACACACACAGATACACAAATAATAATATCAGCAACGTTGTCTTGCCATCCTTAATCAAACTGAGAGTGGAGCCACACCTGTGCAGCTGCTGGAGATACAGCACTTTGCTTAAGAATGACTGTTTGTATCTGTGTTGGCTTGAGCCATATATGATCTATGTAAGTAGTGCATCGCCATTATATTTTAAGTAAGCATCAGTAATTATTCTGGTCTCTGTTGTGAAGGTTTTGGCAAGTACAGTGGCAGAAAACTATATATTAATGTCAGAAGAGACAGAGAGGGCTGTGTTTTAATCCTTGTATTGGGAATGATGATGATCTTATTAAATTATCATTTGTTTGTTTTCATTATTTTCAAATGCTCTCATTATTCAAATGACAAAATATAGTATTCTTCTTCATTTGGGATTATTATTCTTCTCAGGCGGTTGTACAACCAGATTCACATAAAAGAAGAATAAACTTTCATGTGTTTTAATTCACTGAGATGAGATGAAAAATGAGATGAACATTAATGATCCGACACCGGGGAAACTTTCATGGCATGGCAGCTCATAGGCATAGGCAAGAAAAACAGTGACAAAAAAAGACACTGAATTATCATGATAACTTTGTACAGGATAGAGAAACATACTTACTCTATCAGATCAGACAAACCACTGTAGATTTCATCATCTGGCGTGGAGCCTTCCAGGGGAAATGGCCTAAAGGCAGGTGAAAAATGTAGAAGTACAGGTGTATGTGGGGAAGAAGGATTAAAATTAAAAAGGTCAAGAAAAAGACAATGGTGGAAAAAGGATCAGTTTGCAAATAGAAGAGAAGCACAGAATAAAAACAGCATCGCTGGAATTAAACACAAAAATAAAACCCAGGAAACACTGAAAAAGCACTTACTGGAGTCCTTTTTGTGTTGCAATGGAAGAATGGGACAGGATGGACAAGGTATCTATGACCTACACACACACACACACACACATACAGGTATAAAGTTGTGAAGCGTGTGTGTTGTTATTATTCATAGAATCAAACACGCGATGTAAAGGTTCAAGTGTAACTGCTCGAGTGTGCAGAAAGGCTGCTTTCTTTCAAAATAAAAAACACCAGAGAAAATAAAGATTTGCAAGAGAAGATTGGGGCTAAATGCTCTGCATTCTCAAGAGAGAAATAAATTATAGTAATAGCAAATTATGTTAATAATTATATTATCTGACATAATTAATATTCCGCTGACAACATTAAGCTTTATTGTTGCAGTGGAAATACTGCCAGTCAACATAACAGTTCAGTGCAGTCAAAGTTCTAGTACATATAACGAAAGTTGTTATATCAAAACATCAAGTACCCTGTACTACCAGTGTGAAATCATTTTGAGCATCTCTCGTCATACTTCCTACATTGTGTTTATTTTACTTCAACAGATGACTGATTGGAAGCATAAAGTGAAATGAGCAGATCTGTGGCAGCTAATCTAAGTTATTCTGCACCCATAAAGACTGTTTCCTCTTCCTCCGTACATGCTACTTCAAATCAAATTTAAGTGAAGTGCTGTAGCTGCACGGCCGTGAAAGTGAAAGAGAATTGCAAAAATATTGAATTCACGAGTTCACTCATTCTCCCTCTGTGATCACTAAGTTGCTTCCTGGGTGGCTATGTGGGTGTCTGCAAACTGCAGGGGATCGTGACCACGGTTCTGACTTCTGACAGTCATACATCGCTTGTTGTTGCCTAGACGCACGAGAGAGCGAGCGTGTGAGAGAGAGAGTGTGTGAGAGAGACAGCGAGAGAGAGAGCGAGGGAGCCATACCTTTGCAAAGTCTCGTACATCAAACAGATCAAAGGCCTCAAATAGGTCACTCTTCTTCAGATTAAATTTCTCATGACAAACTCCCAGAAATGTCCGAATATTCTTCAGGCAAAGGAACTAGACACACAGGCAGCACATTCAACACAATCACACAGAAACAGGGGAAGGGAAATGGTAAACTGTTACACTCGTAATTGTTTTATGTATTGTTTTGACATTATATCATACGTATCAAAGATGTAAAATACACACGAAAATGATGTGTCTAATATTCAGCCACAATGAACGCGCAACCTGTAATGCACAGAAATAAACAGAAAAGACCTGATACTAAATGGAGGTAAATAAAGGACCGAAATGACTAAAATAAAACTTTAAAGAGACCACAGAATAGACGATATAAAAGACGAGGTGGTCAGAATTGTGCAGCTTTGCGTAACTTCCGGAGCTTGTTTCTCTTCGCTCTCTCTCTCTCTTTCTCTCTCTCTCTGTCTGTCTGTTTGTCTGTCACTCTCTTGCTGTCCCTCTGTTTCTTTCTGCCTATTCAGCAGTGGGAAATGCGGAACTCTATTTACAGAAAAGAGGAAATGTCGTGTTCTGACTGATACTGCTGAATTGCTGTCATGAGTTAATAATAACTTAACACAAATGCCTGCACACACAAGACTACAGGATTAGTGACTTTGTTACAATGTAGACCTGCTGCCTTTGTGTATGTATGTCAAAGAACTTCCATCAAGTCTTCAGTTAATCACCGGATGTTTCTTCACCACTCTTGACCTCACAGGATTTCCCAGCATTACACATACACGTGCGTGCCACACACACTCATTTAAGACATCATGGCTTGTCCTGTCAAATGTGAATTAAGGAGTTCCCTAGTTTCAGCTAATCATGTGAGAGTGTGTCATTGATTGTGGCCTATGCCTTTCCATTTTAATCATGGTTATCCCATTAATAACCTTCCTGCCATCTCTCGTTTTGTTCTCCTCTCTCTATCTTTTTTCTATGTCTTCTTGCTGTGCTTCTTCTTTGTCCTTTCCATACTCAATGCTGCTGAGATAGAAATCACCATATTTTCCTATCTGAGAGCTGCCCAGTGGTCTCTATGGAAATACAGCAGGAAAACCAGTGTCTGTGTGCCTGTGCGTGCGTGTGTGTGTGTGTGCACTACCTGGGACATCTGAGGTCTAAGATTGATTTCTCTCAGGTTGACGGCATGAGGCAGTAGGTTGTTGAGCAACTGACACAGCAGCACCCCATCTCTCAGAGCCTGAGCCAGCTCACACACCTGGCAGGACACACACCAATATATAGAATAACACTGAAAACCGCTGCTCGTGTGGGTCTGCGTGTGGTTGTTTGTGTATGTATTCACCTGTGAGCCGTCCCAGGTGACCCGATGGTTCACAGGAAGAACCCGGCACTCGATTAACCACAGTGCACACTGCCGCCACAGCTCCATTTGGTTGTTTGTACTTTAGAAATTGAGGATAAATTGATAACTTAAAACTTGATATTTGCTTTCTGAAAACTCTGTAGTACTAGAGCATTTCGCTCAGTACTGAATAACAATGTGCAGCTGTAAATTTATTGATGACTGACTCATACGACTCAAATGTCATAAATAGTTGTGGAACGGATTTTCACAGAAGGAACATGTCCACTTCCAGTCCCACTGATATAACCCTACCTCTGAAAAATGGCTGCTCTATAGCTCTATTCACACAGTAGTGGCGAATTGGTGAACCTCACTGTAAACTAGCCCGTCTGGTTAGCAAAGTTGGCATGAGTGACTCTTGAGTTACAGTTTAAGTTATGATGAGAATTCTGATCAAGACACCTGTACATATGCTGAAAAATCTTAAAGAATGGATTACAACAGTTAACCTTATCAACTTTCACTTTGTCTTTTAGTACAACACTGTGTGACTCCCTTTCTTTAAGGAGTTGAACGTGGAAATAATACAACATCTATAAGCAGCGCGTGTAAAAGGAACCAATAAAAAGTCCAACAGCATATCACTTAGGCCTAAGCATTTAGAAATCATGAGCAACAACAGTAAGTCATAAATAAGCCACTATGTACGTGACCAACTGTTCAATAAAACATCCACACGTTGTTTCCAATTGTATAAATTCATAATGATGTACAGAATGATTAAATCCAATCGTACCCTCAGTCTTCCTCTGTAATGTTTCTTGACGTTCACCTCCGTATCACTGTGAGTCTCACGATCTCGCTCTGCCGTTCCTCCTGGGTGGGTGTGCTGCAGAGTTGCAGCTTGGTAACAGCTTTTAACATCACCCACAACTTCCTTTTTCCTCTGTTGCTCACTCACACACACACTCACATTTACATTCAGATGAACATGGCTGCTCTGACCCTGTCTCTCACACATATAGACAAAGCTGTGAGTGGTTGGGGTTCATCACATGTGTAAGTATGTGCAAAAATGACTATACTGAGTATGCCTGCAAACAATAAAAATCAAGGGGATGAGTAAGTGTGTCTTTCTTTGTGTGCTTTTTGTGTAATAGCAGGGAGAGTGTTAACTACTTATTTGACCATTAAACATGAATGTTTGTGAATAATCCCACAGCATCATTCAGACAGACCAAGCAAACTGAAAAATATTTGATACATTTCTAGATTATTGTGTAGATTACATTACTAGATCAGTTCATTTAAGTATATTTCAAAAGTCAGATCTTTTGTGAAAATAAAATGGAACAGAATGATAAGATGGTAAAAATGGTAAAGATGTGGGTAAACTATATATGTACTATATATATATATATATTAAGAGACATAAATCTGTATCGTGTCTTCAGCTGCCCAGGGATAGAAAAGGGCGTCCTTTTCACTCCTATCTCCATGATCTCTGACATGAAGCCACGGTCGCAGCCTCAGTGCTTTGCTCCTGCTTGTTTTTCTGTTTATTTATTCTAACTTGCAGATTTCTGTTGTTTCTGACAACAGGACTGCATAAATAGGAGAGGAACTCATTAACATTGGTTCCTTCAAAAATAGAACCTTCCTTTTTTCACTCTGGGCACTTATTTCTAATTTTTGGAGGTGTGGTCTTAAATCAAGTTGTGAGATTCAGAAGAGCCCAAGGAAAGCACTGTGGAGTGACCCTCAGGTAGCGAGGATTACACACACACACACACACACACACACATTTTCACCGCTTGTCTGTACTCTCTAAAGAACAAAGTGGATGAACTACAGCTCCTCTGCAAAACCAGGAAGGTCTTTTCCCTCTCTGTTTCACTGAGGCCAGGTTGTGTGAATGGCTTCTGTACAGCGAGCACTGCAGCTGGCTGGCTTCCAGTTTCACTGAAATCTCTTCAGTTCTTCTTTTAGTACTGTCTGTTAGATGATTCAACAATTGCTCTAAATTGCCTGCAGCCTTAATGGCCATTTTCTAATTAACATAATTGTCCATTATCATTTGATTAGATTTATTTCAATACTTAATTATACATATACAGTATATACTGTATATATATATAAAGAAACATACATGCTTAAATGGACTACGAATGCAAAAGCTATTAGTAGCCTAAGTGTTCTATATACTGTATAAGAAATACACAGACTATTAATGTATGGTCATCCTTTTTTCTTTATAGTTTGGTCATTTGATCCAATATCCCATTTCCATTTGGTGAACGGTATTTCATTGGGTATTTCACTGACAGTTCCAATTTTCAACCACATGGTTCTTTGTGTAAGCATTGCCACATGCTTACACAGGGAAGTTGCCAGTCAAGTAATGATCCGAGTCAATTTAGCCTGTGTGACTTGAACACTAGGTGTCAGTCTTACATTGAACATAGAGTTTCTTCACTGAAGTTATACGGACAGGCAGGCAGGCTGCCAGTCACACATAAGGACAAACACCACTGTGCGTGCATGTCTTACGTTTGACTTGACACGTTAACAGCCGCCTGCCACTCTTTCATCTTCATATCAGTTTTCCTTGTTATTCTGCACTGCATCTCCCCCTCATATGTGTGAATCTGCCCCAACTCGCACTCTCCACCCTTGAGACGTCATGCTAATTCCTACTCTGTGATTTGTTGTTTCGTCAGGGTGCTGTGTGCCCTCAGTACACTCTGATTGGCTTTGTGAACGACCCTGCATGTTTGAGGGGGAGCGGGTTTCTAGCACTAACGCACAAGAGAAACAAGAAACACACTCAATCATAAGTTTACAAATTAAACGAAAGTCGTTGCAAAGAAAGTAAGGAACCTGAGGAAGAGTATGAGAGACGTGGGATAAAAGCATCAGAAGAACAGAGAGAGGGGTAGAATCCCCAAAGTTCCTGAGTGGATCCTATAAGCAGGTAGGTGCAACATAGCTGCTGCATGTCAAACAGTGCTTAGGTTGTCTACTTGTGTGCATACTTGGAAGATGTCCTTGCTGAATACACACTTCTGTTTCACTTGTACTTTTTCTGTGCACAAAAACATGTCCAAGCTTGTGTCTTTGGTAAAAAACAAAAAACAAAAATAAAAATCTGATTCAATATCTCTTCTGCCATTGTTGTTCAGACATGAATAATCGCTCTATCGCCTGGTGGCTGAAACAGATTGGCCTGCCCCAGTACACCAAGACACTGGAGGGGGAATATTATGGTCTGGAGGTATGTGAATACGTGTACATGTGTTTCATGACAGTTGCAGCGAGTGTGTGTCTGACTTCATCTTCTGTATCTCACTCTGTCCAGGGTTTGCTAAATGTGACGGAGGGAGAGCTGAAGGAAGTGGGGATAGACGATCCAGCACACAGGGCCGCTATACTCAATCAGCTACGGCAACACAGACAGAGACTTGACCCGCACTCTGGTGACGCATACTGGCCAACACAAGCACACATATGTGCTCTATATACAACATTATTACATAAATCTGTACACACAGAAATTGCACAATACCCTTAGGGTTGGAGTGCAGACTGTCTGCGTCATGTGCACTATTTTTTTCATTTGTAGCAACTACTATTTACATATTTAGTCTGGCTTTATGTTGTTCAAATGTTAAAAGAACTCTGTGGATAATGTGAGGAGGTATCATCCAAAGAAATGTGAACTTTTTAGGAGATTGTTAAAATTTAATAAAAATAATAATTTAAT
>OMNV01011088.1:3250-19071 GCA_900303265.1 Brotula barbata | reverse complement strand
AAATTAATAAAAATTTCCTTTTTAACTTTAAGAATATTGGATAAATGACCTGACCAACGTCTACCTACAATCCATGCAGTTTTATTTGATGTGTCCTTACACAACAATCAGTGTCTTTTTCTCAGGTGGGTTAATGATGTCACGCTGTGTGAGACGGAAGCACTCCCTGGGATCATCTATGGATTTGGTGAGACCACGCTCCATTACAAATAGATGATCGGATAAAACAATACAGTAAAATTCACTTGCACTCTGCCGCCTTTTTCAAAGGACAATGCAAGTAGTATCTCTACCATTTCCTGCAGGTGAAGCCCACAAAGGATCTCTTCCGCCAGAGTGTTCTGCCCCGCCTCCATCGCTCTGACAAAAACAGATTCTCTGCCTCTTGCTCCCAGCTCCGCCCCCTGAAAGAGGACAACAGTGTTAATGACACAAATAACTGTCAGATCAGCAAATCCAGGTAATATATGCACTGACAGACACATGGGTTGCTGTGTTTGTGAAAATGACAAATGTCTTAGAGAGAGACAGACTGACAGAGAATGGAGGGAGAGAGAGAGAGAGAGAGAGAGAGAGAGAGAGAGATCCAATCACTCCAGCTTCGCTTGTTTGGTTTATTATTAACCAGTGCCTTGTAAGATCTCTGACAAGGTTTGTTGGGCAGCGGGCATTCATCAAATCAGTGAAAACAACAATCAAAATAAAAGTTAGGAACGAGCGCTCTCAACATCACAATCTATTGTTTTATATTTCCAGTCAGGAGCAGGAAACAATCACATACCTGTGGATGACTCACATAATATACAACACACATATGGGCATGCAAGCTTTGATCTTACTCCTTTCGGTTACAGGTCAAGGACCAGGGGGTGTGTAGTGTCCGCGTCCGCATGCGCAGTATCATTTTGCAGCATACGGATGTTATATCCAAACAGAAATAGATATGGCAGTTGCACTGGTACTAATCTGTGGCTAAATAAGTAAGAAGTAAACAAATAAGCATCTCATTAGGCAAATTGTTATCAGTTAATTACACTCAGGTCATATCTGTTTGCTGACACAAAGACAATACACAGTTTTTTTTTGCAGAAGTCTACTTAACCTAGGTTTTAGTAATATAAATATAATATGCAGCTATTATCTATTGTTTTAGTATGGTAAGTTTGCTCTAATATTTTCCACTGAATTTTGTTGCTCAAAATTGATGGTTATTTTATTGTCATTAATGATAACTTTTTTTAACTGTTAAATATTATGCCTCAGCACATCTCTTCATCACCGATTTGTAGTTTCCAAATTTGAATAATCCTTGAAAAAATTGTAAAAGAAAAGAAAGAAAAGAAAAAAAAGTGAATATTGACCTCAAATATGAAATCAGTATCTCCTTCAATAATCCAGAATCAGCTGGCCAGCTCACTAAGGTGATAATATCTAGTGCTTTCTCCACTCTTAAGAAACATTTGTGCAGAAATAAGGCTATCCAATGGCACATAGACCAAGCCTATTAACACTCAAAGACACTCACTCACTTTGAAGACATGCAATGTACCAGATGGCAAGTTATGTGTCAGCACATTGAGCACATAAACAAATCCTGTCAAGTTCGGGCACATCCTTTTCACCAGTTATAAAGTGAATGCAGCCGAACCAAAGACTTTGGGGCTGGGAGAAGCAGACTCTCCACTCCGATTAGCTTAGAGATGTACAGTATACTATGGAAAGCCATTTGTACTAACTGTAAAAAAAACATAATCATGACTGATTTTTTTCTCATTGTTATGGCTTAGCATTTCATACTTATGGCTAATTAACGCATTCCTCATCTGTCTGATAGTTACGTGCCAACTCAGATTTATGATGAATGTATAAGTGGTGTCAGTGATGCTCAGTCTATAATGTTGGTCACACACAAAAACCAGTTGTGGTCGTGTTACATGTCAACCCAAGAGTCCAAAATCATGCTTCTGGTAATTCGTGTCAAAACTAGAAGACTGGTTTACCTCATACTTGGACAGTAATGATATTGTGAGAAAACCCATTCCATTCTGTGCTGGTTCACTCAACAATAACACAGATGTGTTTAAGTGGGAGTTTGCTTCTAGTCAAACCGTGACAAGGGCTGTGTTAAAAGCGCAGTTAAAGTTGTACTTCTGTTTTTCTGTATGATTTTTTTTATTTGATTTTTTCAAAATCCTTCAGTGGAACTCCCTGTTATCTATCTCATTATACAACTCGTCTTCGTATTAACTTGATCTGGATTTTTGAGCCCACTACCAATCACCCACCAAATTTGTTTATCAAAATATTGGGACTGCAGTCCCGAATACAAATTAAATAAAATTCTGACAAATTTGTTATGAATGTAATAGTTCTTAAATACAGTAAGTTTTGAACAATTATATTCTGAAAATGACTTTATTTCTACTTTGAGATGACATTGTAAATTATATCAGCCAATGGCACTGATATATTAATAAGACAGCCTGGCTGATATTTTGTGATTTTGTCTTTCAAACTATAACAACTGTTCCATGTTACAATATCAAGGACATACGCAAACACCATCCTCAGTTGGGCATCTGGATATGTAGGTTAGGCAGCTATATTCAAAGTGTTTTGAAGTTACCAGATAGTCCTCCTAAAGACAGTCAGCCTCTACACCGAACATGCATGAGACATTTATATAACTCTATAATTATGAAAATTGAAAAGTGTAGCACGCTATGTTGGCTTTGTTGCAGAATTTATGACACTAACCTGTACTGCAAATTTAGGCTCTGTATATCAGGTAAAAATGTTTTCACAACATCAATAATATGTTAATATAAGACACACAAGCCTTTATTTTGTCATAATCAGGTTGAAGCAGGCAAGCAGAAGCTAGGAGAGTGACTTGACATCAGGAATAGACGTGCATTAAATTTGGTGTTTCCTTTTGGCAGGTGCTGAATGAGTTTTTTAATGTGGGAAACCCGATTATTAAAGGCGCACTAATATGAACATTTATCCAAGGTCAATCCATGTTAAATAAGTGAGATTTGGGAGATTTGCCTTAAAGTGGACTCAATTACCATTAACCTACACTGTTTAAGGGGTTGAACGCGGAATGATATTTCTGTGTGAAAGCATGAAAGAGTGGGAAGGAAGGAAAATTTGAAGGCATTGTCCATTCATGTTAGTGCTAAAATTTTTGAAAACTTGAATGAGCTTCAGTATGACTGATGTGAAATGACAGACATGAAGTTCGACCTGGTATTACATTCACATTCTGAAAAATAAATCATAATTAAAAAAGAGAAGTCACAGAAATGTCAGAGTTCTGACTTCAAAATTCTGAGAAAAAAAGGCAGAATTCTGACGCTTTTTTTTCATCAATCCTTTTGCACATTAAACGGAACATTTAGAATTGTATTTGTTTCTAAGTTGAGGTAAAGTGTAGTAGCTGAAATATTACGACTACTAATAACAGCAAATCTACCTTCATTTTGTGGAAAAAAACCCAACAATCAACATCTTACCTGGCGGATTTGTTTGAGGCCTGTTGTAAAATCTCTGACAAACCCACCTGCAGCCGCATAACACAATTTAGATATTAATGCGCGCATACAGGTGCTAGCATGCATTACTGAATGAAACAGTGATATCTGTAAATGCTAATTGCTACACTCCACTTTATGTTTGTTTTGGGTGGTTTTTATGTTGTTGCTTTTTAACATAAAGTATTTATTCAAGACGTCCTCTGCTTCGGTGGCTCTCGTGCTGTCCTAAAATCCCAATATAGAATGTGACCTAACTGGTTTCACGATTAGCACATAGTTCCCCTATCCCCTTCAGAGCAAAGGAGCCTCCATGCCGTAACTTTGAGTTTGTACAATAAAAAGTTATGGAGCAGTGTGAAGAAACATAGCAGAGACCGTAGGGGGGGTTCGAACCGTCACATACCTTCCGCGCTGTGCAGCCTGCCATGTTTCAGTGTAATGTAAGACAGGTGAGGTGTCGGCATCCGAAGAATGTTAGACAGATAGCGGCGCGAGCACCGGGCCCGGGGCGGGGAGAATGGAGAACCCATGAGAACTTGTAAGAACTCGTCTGACTGAGCAGGGAGGGCGAGGAGACGACGTGGGTAGAGAAAACTGTTGGGAGGGACGGAGCGGAGAGGAGAACAACTGTGCGGAAACTTCCCAGCTGTTACTTGGTGGCGTTAGTTTGGACCACAAACCGTTAAACATGTCGGGGGAGAAGGTGCTGTGAACGGGCGCGACAGGTAGGAAGGACCGCTGTTACTGTTGTTAACGTTGGAACAGAGGCACGGCGCTGCTTTTGGAGACGTTTCCAGTTCTGGTGCGCAGGCTTTTCAACGTCTTTATCGCTGATTATTGGCAAAGTAATTCAGCCCTGAGCGTTACTTGTAGCTGTCTTAGCTACATGTTTCAAAAGTTTCACACGTTTTAAACCGGATCAGACATGACGAAAGCCGTTAAAATGCAGTTCTCATCCAAGACCCATGAGGTTTGTGATGGTCAGATAACATCGAGACCACTTTGTTATGAAGTTTACATACAAAACTTTTAATTGTAATATGTGGGGTAGTATTTCACAATAGTGGCTCCCCTACATGTTGGACAGGTGCTTCTGGCCTTCTGCCTGGGCCAACGCCCCTCAACAGGATGTTACGCTATTGCTCAGCTCACAACAAATCTGTACCCCTAAGTGTGTGTGTGTGTGTGTGTCTTTCTGTCTGTCTGTCTGTCTTACTGCTGGTTATTGAATCTGAACGTCGTGTAGATCTGCATGTAGAGCTGACAACATGCTAACAGCAGATGTCATACACACGTCACACACGTACGACATTTGTACAGTAGCACATTTGGCATTAAACCAAACATTGCAGTAAATGCTACGACTCTGATCCCACATCACAGCCCCTAATTTTAAGGTTGAGAATGAAAAATGTCAGCCCTGTACTTCTTCAACAAGGCAAAGATAAATTAGTTGGTTTCATACCATTTTCTGTATCGGCTTTGAAATAAAAATAATAGCAATAAACTTCAATTTGGAAGATGTATATCTCTTCTGGGTTACCCCCAGTATAGAGATATCACAGTTGTCCCATCAGTTAGTGCTGTAAGCAGAAACAATGACAATGCTCTATGAACTAGCTCTCACATAAATTAACAAATGACCTAAAAATCAGGACATTTTGATGTGGCTTAATATATATTCCTCATATGATATTTATGTAGATGACAGATTTGATGTGTCCAGGGTGAAGGTATACTGCTGTATACTCCATACCACTCCAGTGCCTGTCAGTGTTGCAACACTTCAGCAGTCCTTGAACTAGCTAGTTCTCATGTATTGTTTACAGCAAGTCACTCTCACACACACAAACACTATTTTGAAGTATTGGGGATTCATCAGATGCCCAATAGTTGCCCTGTTAGCCCCTGAATTGTTTTGAGATGTCTGTACAGGGGCAGGGCAGTGGAAGCTCAGAGAGGAAGGAAAGAGGAAAACAGAGGCAGGCTATTAAAAGTCTGTCAGCTTCTCTGGGCTTAATGACAGACGCAGACCTTGGCAGTGGCCTTTTGTCCTTGTCCTGTTCCTGTTCAGAGGCAAAACATGGAATCCTCAATGGCTCCCCAGGGTTCCAAACCACCTCTACTTTCTTGTTTTTCAGTAAGAGGAGAAGTGTCAGCACATATCTCAGCCAGCTGAAGGTAAGATTTTCAACAAACTCCCTGACTCTTACTCAATCTGTGTTTACAACTGGCTATTTTTTGTACACATTGTTCTTCACACCCTCACCTGTACAAATTCTGAGCACAAAGGAGACACACAGAAAAATACTTGTGCTGTACCGGTGCTGTGTGCAGCTGTTTGGTGGTCGGCGAGAGATGGACTCCCTGAAGAAGGAACTTGAGGAGGAGCTGAAGCTCAGCACCGAGGACCTGAGGAGCCACGCTTGGTACCATGGACCACTGAGCAGAGAGGTTTTCACTGGACCATACTCATCCTGATTTGTTTACACTTAAAGATATCATTAATTGCACCACCATTGATTAGAGCTCATAAAACCTCACATGCTTAGACCCCTTGATGACCATGTATAAAATCGGACTACTCTACAGGCAGCAGAGGCTCTGTTGGAGAAGGACGGGGACTTCCTTGTCCGTGACTCAAGTTCTGCTCCTGGTGACTACGTTTTGAGCTGCCATTGGAACGACGAGCCCATGCATTTTAAGATAATCCGAGTGGTTCTACGTCCCAAAAAGGTGTGTCTCACACAGTTGTTTCTGTTATCTTTCCTCTTAATTGGACAAGTATTCTAAATCTTAATTGTAAATTTATTTGTTAACATTTTTTACTTAATATTATGGATATGGAGAAAAACTGCAACGTGCAAGAACTTGTTGGAAGGTGCGGTAAGAATAACTGATGCAATAAGTTTGAAATCGTGGTGTGCAATATAAAATATTCTCTGGCGGCTCACCAGTTGATGCGCTTATGTACTGCATAATGCAGCAGCATGGGTGAGATTCCGGCCTGTGCCCCTTGCTGCACCTCATCCCCTCTCTCCACCCTGTCCTTCCCGTCTGTCTCTCTAATGTGACTTTCACAATTAAACAGAAAGGCCAAAAATAATAGCAATGTTTAAGCATTCTCTGCAAGTAAAATGCTGTTTACCATTGTTTTATATGATTCAACTGTCTTGGCTCAAGAATGCTCTTGGTGTCACCAGATACCAGCCAATTTTGGAGCATTGAAGCAGATCTTAGATCATTTCTGCAGCACTGGGTACTTGTTTTGGTCTGGGGATCTTACTATTGCTGAACAATATGTTGCATTTTTATCATTATTTAAATGTGATTTATTCAATGTGCATATCACAGATGGCTGCAATACAAATAATGAAATTAATAAATTAATAGAGGTTAGCAATAGGCTGAAAGGTTAGCTGGATAAAGGCGTAATGTGAACGTTCCTCTGTTGTGAACACAGTATATGCATGCCAAATCAACGCTTTATTGCAGGATAGGCTGAGCTTGATGCTTATGATGCTGCTGTGACAGGTAAATTTCCCCTGTGTGGGATAATTAAGTTCATCTAATTTCATCTTAGATCTTACATTTGTGGATTGGTTCTTAACGAAAAATGCAGTGAATTGTTAAATTTGTATCGAAGCCAGAGCTATGTATTAAACCACAATACCTCATCAGGTAATGTTTCACCTGTATAAACTTTATTGTGGTTTTGATAAGATATATTTTTTTTAATCTTATATAAATAAGATAATTTGTCCCACAAACAGGGAAATTTGCGAGAAAAGGAAATCAGAGAAGAACAAAGTTCGGATGTAGGTCTCTGGTAACCTGTCCTGATCCACACAGTATCCCTGAACGAACACTGGCTCTAGAGTACTAACTATTGAAAAAGTGATTGCTTGCTAACCCTGGAGGGGTGGGGGTTACTGAAGGGGAGCATGTAGAAAGTAAAGGATGGCAGAAGGCTCTGCTATATGTTACATTTTGTGTGTGTGTGTGTGTGTGTGTGTGTGTGTGTGTTCTCTGACAGGGCTTCTCCCGAGAACTGTTCCAGTTTGAGGAGGACCGTTTTGACAACGTTCCTGCTCTCATACGATTCTATGTGGGTGGACGTCGGCCCATCTCCCAGGCCTCAGGAGCTGTGGTGTTTCGCCCAATCACGCGGACCCTTCCTCTGCGCGTCATCATTGAGCGTAATGTTGACTTCAGAGGCAGCATCAGTGGGCGTCCAGCACGAGAAACCCATGCAGAACACAACAAAAGACTCAGCTTCAACTCTGCACACTCTGACATGCTACAGATCAACAATCCACTGCTGAGGTGGGAGGAAGCGTACTAACATGTATATTTACACGAGTGCACAAACTTAGTTCTTAAACACATGTACTCAAACATATACCAACATAACACACATTTTTAACAGGAGTGGAAGTCAGCCTGCTAACTTGGAGAATTTGGGACGAAGGCCTCCACTACAATCTGCACAGTCTGACAGCAACCTCCGCACTGGTACATGAAAACACACTCAAGCCTTACAATTCTATGAAATATACTTTGTTTATTATTTTTCTATTATATTTACTTACTCTTGTGTTTCCTCAGTGGTGGAACGAGTTACCAAACTCCATTTGCTCCGCAGAGTCCCTCTCTATCTTTAAGAGAAGGCTAAAGACCCAGCTCTTTAGGGAACACCTTCTCACAACATCAAGTGCATTGATGTAAAAAAACAACAACAACAACAACAAAAAAAACCCTACATATATGCACTCCTTGTCTTGCCTCCTTGCACTGCCTTGTAGCACTGCCTCGAAGCAACTAGGTCCCTTGGACCAGAACCTGAGGCTTGTGGCGCTTACTGTCATTGTTTTTACTGAATAGATCCTTGCTTGTGTTCTCATCTGTACGTCGCTTTGCATAAAAGCGTCTGCTAAATGCGAATTGGACTTGGAATTGGAATATTTACAGTGATTATGTAATGCCTGCCTTAGTCCAGACAATTTGAAGAGTCACTGATAAGCATCAGCTGCTGACCACTGTAAAGACATATGTAAGGAACAGACAAAATGCGTACTAGGTTAACCCAACATGCAGCTTTCATAGCAGCTGCTTTTCAGGCATTTAGTTGGCACAAAATATCTAAAAACGCCTGTAAATCCATAGTAAATGTGCCCCTAAATATTTAAGATGGCGTCCTTGGAAGTATAACAAAAGTAAACTTTTAAAAGTAAATTCTAATTGTGTAAATCATTACTCTGACTTCGTAAAGAAACTATCGTAGGTCCTTGGACTTCCCAGGAGTACTAGAGGGCACAACCAAGTGCCACTAGAGGGTCATTTTTGTCTTTCTACCTCTTGCTTTTATTATTCCTCATCCAGGTGTCCCTCAGAAAATTCAGTCAGAGGAGACCAGAGGAGTCCCTCCCCCTATCTCTCAAGTGTTTCGCACAGGCAGTGAACCCCTGCTGAGTCCGCGACCAGGACACACACGCCCCTCTTTTCCAGGTAACATTCACAAATACACGGAGAAAAACAGACGCATACATGCTCAAGTTGCCCCACCGAAGATAACCAGATGCAAACACCCCTCTTCTTTGTGTAGGTGGTGGGGTGACTTTACGAGGTTCCGATGGACAGCTGCACCCCAAGGCACCGCCGAAACCCCTCAGAATCTCTACTGTCTTCCCTAAATCACCGCCTCCATCCAGAAAACAAGTGGTTGACCCCTCCTCTTTCTATGATGAGCTGGTCGTCCAGGTAACTTCAACAACAATAAAGAGCACTTCAGATTTCAAACATCTAAGTTAATCATGTCACAAGGAAGACTTTTAAATATAAAAAACAGGTGTCATTACCATAAATTAAGGTTATAAGTCACACAGCAAGATGTTTGTGTCAGTCCTCAATATTTCAAATTTAAATAATAGGTATGTCTTAACTGAACTGAACGCAGACTATTCCCACCTTGACAGTTCACAATTCTTGAAATTATGTGTAGGTCCCACAGTCCAAACAGAAGGGCCATGTTGACCGACTGCGGGCAGAGGAGAAATGGCAGAGTCGCGCTCGCCTTACAGAAACTTCGTTTGACTTCCTGGAGGCACAGAAAGACGAAGAATCCTCACAGTTGCCATTTGATGCAAACAAGGCAGCTGAGGAAAAAGACGACTGGCATTTTGAGCGTCCACATGTTTGTATACATTTAATATTTTGCTTGCAGTTGCCACGTGTAGTGATATTATACAGATTAAAGTGTGGAAATTAGAATAATTTACAGTGAGCAGTTCTTTTTCTACATTATCCAGCAGTTTCAGTGCTAGATAAGTTTACTATATTACAAGCTACATCGTAAAGACTGAAGAACACTATCAACAGGACTGCAGTCTGTAGACAGAGAAAAAAATTCCTCCATATTTCTAAGGTGATGTCTAGACATAACTTGGGCTGTTTTGAGGATATTTTGTGTCCAGTTTCCAGATCTTATAACTTGAGATATTTGAATTTTTGTATTACTTTCATTTTGGCTCCAGCTCTCATTGATATGTGTCATGCCAACATATTATTTAAATGCAATATGGTTTTCAATGGAATATTTGAATATTTTGAAATGAAGGATGTGTCTTCACTTCGCATCATTCCAGGTAGAGTCAGTGTCATGTTTCCAGTTAGATCGGTTTGAGTCGCAGCTGTTGCCAGACAACAACCGTCCTCTGGAGCCTAGCGTTCTGCTGACACTCAAAGAGCTCTTCAACCGCTCGGATGCCAACACCACCGCTCTGCACATGCTCAGTGTGGACTGTCAGGTAGAATCAGCTGCTATTTTGGGCAACAGGGCCCTTCAGAATTTTGCCTGATGTTTTTTTTTCATATATATTTTAGTACTACTACATCTAGTAGTACATTAACCATAAGGTGAAAGCAGCTTGAATTAAGATGTAAGGAACGGAATGCATTGTTTTGACACTGCAGGTAGCACGTATCGTTGGTGTAACAAATGAGCAAAGAAGGATTATGGGAGTTGGAACAGGACTGGAGCTTGTCACTCTGCCACACGGGCACCAGTTAAGACAGGATCTGTTGGAGAGGTACATCCTGTACACACACACATCACAAATAAGCTCATTGCCAACAATAAAGCTCATTACCTCAACCACAGGGGTATTCAAGAAAGCAGGTTTCTTATACTAGATTTTTCAAACCACCAGACTCTCCCTTAAACTCTTATTAAGTAACACACCCCAGATGATATGGCACTGATAAATATAGTGACTGACCGATAAAATGGTAGATCTCTTTCACCCACACTCTCAATCCGCCATCCATACACTGCTAATCCTTTTTTTTTCTGCAGGCATCATCTCATAGCACTGGGTGTAGCAGTGGACATCTTGGGCTGCACAGGCACAGTGGGCCAGAGGGCCACTGTTTTGCATAAATTTATCACATTGGCTAAGGCCCTGAAAGAATATGCCCACAACATCTACTCCTTCTCAGCTGTGATGAAGGCTCTGGAGATGCCTCAGGTAGTGTAGCTAAAACAAAAACACATATTATAGGCAAAATTTAAAGACAGACGTTAACCTACTCTATCATTATATTTGTATGTTAGATAACGCGTTTGGAGATGACGTGGCAAGCACTGAGGAGGAACCACACAGAGAGTGCAATTTTATTTGAGAAGACCCTCAAACCTTTCATGAACTCACTGAATGAGGGAGACGGTGAGTATTGTGATGTGTTAGAGCTGGGAGTGAAGTTCATGTAAAACAATTATGTGACTAAAAAGCTACACTTCCACCTCAGGTTATGATCAGTAATTTAAATTGATGGTAGGTGTGAATGGGAGTGTGATTGTGTCTGTCTTTGTGTTGGCCCTGCCATAGACTGGTGACCTGTCCAGGGTGTACCCTGCCTTTCCCAATGACCGCTGGGATAGGCTCCAGCCCCACCGCGACCCTCACATGGATAAGCGGTATAGATAATGGATGGATGGGTGGATGAATGGTCTATAGTACCTTGACTCATTTTTTAAATGATTAATGGAAAGTTTTAATGTGTTCCGTGTATATATTTTCTCCAAGTAGATTCTGTGATCCAGGGTCCCATAGCGCTGCCACATCTGGTTCCTCTATTGATGGTGATGGAGGGTGAAGACCCAGTGGAGAACAGTGACCGAGGTTGCGAGCTTCTCTATGATGTTCTCCAGTCGGCCCGTAATGCTGCTCTGAATGCTCCAGATTACCAGCAACATGCAAACTCTCTGCTCACAGGTAAACGTGATCATGCTGTTCTTCAGCTGCAGCAGGGGTTTTCAAATGGTATGTGGCCGTGTAGGTATTGCAGATGGTCCATGACTGTTTATGTCTCAAACAGATAAAATATTGTATTTCTATTAGTACAACTTCAAATCCATCTAAAATTTACGATACTGCCAAGAATAAGCTGATTGTGTGAAACTCACCACACTCAGAAATCTCAAGAAAAAATCTAATCTCAGCCTCTGTCCGTACCCCTCTCATCACCAGTCCCCAGCTTGCTTCTGAGTCATGGTGGAGGTGGTCCGTTGGCCAGAATAGATTGAAAGCCCCTGACTTACAGCATTCTTCTTTGTTCTCATACTTTCTCTCTCTCGCTCACCCACACACACCATATATATATATATATATATATATGCACATTCTTAACTTTCAGATTAATTTGTAGCATCTGATCTAAAATGACTTGCACTGCTCTTCCAGGAGGTTGGGAGCCAATCCCTGAGATGCTGGAGGCTTTTCATACAGAGTTTGCCCTGCGGCTATTTTGGGGTCATTCTGGTGCAGAGGCGGACAAAGAGGAGCGTTACAAAAAGTTTGACAAGATTCTTTGTGTCCTGTCAAATAAACTTGAATGTGTGGACTTTACCCCTGACCAAGATGACCCTTGACCCTCATCTTCGAGGCCTGTTGAAACCAGGATCATTACACCTTTTTTTGGACTGTCATGCTAACCAATCAGATGTATGTGGGATGGATTTAAGGCTGCTTGCTAAGGATACTTAACTTCACACCAGAGATCAATAGACAGCGTGACATGGTACGAGTCAAAACTGGATTTTGGAATATAGGACCCCTGAGCCATCCTTGAACTGTGAAGCGCTGTCTTTATTTTGTTTTCCTGTTTTTGTTTTTACACAATGAAAGTACATTTCTGACATTCTTTCAAACACAAGTCCTAATCCACACCACTCCTGAAGAAAGACACTTTTATACTTGAGATTGAAAAGCATATTGTGAATAGGACTGAATTTGTCTATAAAGTCTACTCTAAAGGGCTACACTGGAATTTGTCTTGGCGTTTCAACTTCATCATTTCTAATAAATATATTTGCTTGGTTTATGTACATTGTTGATTTCTCAAACACTGTCAAAATATAGATGACACAGACATGAAATGGTGATTTTTTTTTATGTAACACACAAATGATACATGTAAATGCATACATACATATTCTTTTTAAAAATAAACAGAATAATATACTTTAAATGATGAGAAAAAACATCCAATAATGATGAGTGGCTGCCTCTAATGGGTGAGATTTATAATGTATCATTCTTTAAAAGTGCGTATAACTTTTTTTGTTGTTCTATAGTGTATAAAAAAACTGCACTGTGAGGCTGAATCTCAACACGCAAATCTGTCATGGTTTCACGCGCACAATTTCCTCTCAAATCAGAAGTCAACAGAACTAACAAGCTACAGAATTTCACAAGCTATCACTGACACCGATTACAAAGGATTTGAGAGCAAGAAGGAGATTCAGTGTTTTTGTCAGGACATAAACATAGGTGGCCAAGCAGTATAAAACTAGAAGTTAGAAGAATATAACCCAAAATCGAGCCAGAGCCAAGAGCCACTCTGACATGCAGTCCAGTCCTTGTGCAAAAGTTGGAATTTAAAAGTGAAAAGAAGAAACTAAAGGATCAGCTGTTATCCACATGTGAATTGCACAAATCAGAATTTCATCCAGTGAGCACTATGTGATAAAATTATCTGTGCCAGGAATTAACATGAATTAAGCACTGTCGTTACTCATAGTCATTGTCAATTGAACATTCCACTTTGGCAAAAACATTGCACATTAGTATAACAGTTGTAAACTATTAAATGAAGTTAATGATATGTAATGAGGGATATTACATATTGTGCACCCCCTACGGAGTAGTGGTTTTCATCCAGTTTTAACTTTTTCACATTGCTATGATAAGATGTGTTTAGGGGATCCAGCTGAGGGCTGGTAAAGAAAGCAGTTGAGCAGAGGGAAAGGCAAGTTGGTGGATATATGGATCCAAAACATCGACACGTGTAGTGTAAGGCTATTGTGGTACACATTAATAGGAATACATAAAAATCGTCTCTGTTCTGGAAAGATCAGACGGGACTGACAGGCAGTCTGCCAAAATGCACTGAGAGAGACGAGCAGAGATGGGGAGTGTCAGCCTGGATAACAGGTTTCATAATCAATCACTCTCATACCACACACCGGTGACTGAGATAAAAGAAATGATGGAGTACAGGATGAATATCCGTGGTTGACTTTGCATTCACCTTCAGCTTTAAACTTAACTTTCCACTGCTGCTATGGGCCAAGCTTGACATAGGATGACGGTATATACCCCTCTTCTCCACTGGCTCTAAGGACTCTCATCCACCCGTCCCCTTTATCCTCCTCCATTATGCTCAACAGCTCTCCCTCTGTAATAGAAATGGTTTCCTCACCATTGCCTACAAAAGACAGACAAAGCAGAGACATACAATTCTCTGAGTTGGAGTTGTTAGGAAGCCTTTAGAAATGGAAAGTGAAGTCTGAATATTTGCCCCTACCTTCAAAGGTGTATAGAGCCGTGCACTGACCAATAGGGGTCGCTATGTCGTCAAACTCATCATCAAACTCGGTGTAGATGTTCTTAGGCACCTCGGCTGCCACAACACTGAACATATAAATACATCCACGGCAAAAACATGAGTCTATGGTTGTTTTTTTCTGTGAATTGTAACAGACCTTTGCATTCATTTATGGGCCTTACCCATGTTGAGTATTGTTGTTGATGATGTTGGATGATTCCTCTCCTCCCACAGCCTCTAACAGCCATGACTGATGGGAAAGAACAACAGAGGCAAGGAAATTCAGGTAAATGCGCTGATGCACATATGCAAGTGTGATCAGTCATATATACTCTACTCTGTGTGTGTGTGTGTGTGTGTATGTGACCTCATATTTAGCCAGCTCCCCTCTCAAGCGGCCTATGTTTTGGGTAGTTTCTGTGATCTGTGGCTCCAGACTGGAGGGGTCACCCATCTGTGGATTGTGCTCGTACACATCCTTCATCTTCTCGAGTGCCTCACTGAATGAATAGGGGAGGAGGAAAAGGGTGAGTGTTGCTGTTTTTGCAAATGAAGCACCATAAAGACAGGTAAGGAGGAGCGGACGCTGAAGGTCACTGCTCTGTGGGAGCCTCAGAACAGCGTGGCTGATTTTTATTGCTTTATGTGCTACTTATAAATCATTGTGTCTGGTTATCTGTTTTTGCAAAAGCGCTCTGCATATCCGAATGTATGTATTTTGTGTGTCTGGACTAATAAAATGTGATTTTCGACTAATTTCACACATGAATTATGCATGTGTGCTGACGAAAAATTGCAGAAAATATAGGCCGTAGTGCATGGAGATGTTACTGATGTAAATTCTACAGATTCAGAATGTTAATAACAACACAAGTCGTTGTCTCGTGTCATCCTGTATATACCAATGTGAGCAGGTACCAGGCCTGTGGTTTTGATCATTTTGTTTAACCTTGGATTTCACAAGAAAAAAACATCATCAGAACATCCACAATTACTGCCATGGTTATTATGAAAATCTACTAAAATATCCTTAGCAGCTTTTGTGATAATCTCTGTAAATCTAGGGCTGAACTGCGTCAGGATGTGTATGTCTCAGGCCCGAGGCTCAGCTACGGTGCTTTTGGAGATGTGACCTTTGATCCTGTTCCTTCTGAAGGTCTTTGGTGAGGTCATCAATCTTTGCCTGTAGCTTCTTCTTCCTCTGCTCTGGAGGAAGGTGAGAGAAGTCTTCTGCTGCAGGTGGCTACACACAAATGCACATAAATGCACGCACAATACAATACCAGACACACACACATACATACACACACACACACACACAAACACACACAATAGGGCCGAAGAGCACAAACACTGACATGCTGGGGAATGAGGGGTTTCCTCTCGCTGGCCTAG
>OMNV01011086.1:4982-17940 GCA_900303265.1 Brotula barbata | reverse complement strand
CCGGTCTACTTTTCACTCATATTGCACCTCTGAGTTGAAAAAGGTGTTTGTGGAGTAAGTGGGATGCGGGTGTAAAGCCACAGAAGAAAAATACTTCTGCATCAGTGCTTAGACAAAATGGGATTATTAATATTCTTTGGCATAATGTGAAATAAGCCACTGTGGTGAAGAGAATAATAAAGTTGTATATTTAATTCAGCTGAGGGGGAAATCTAAAAAATCATGAACTGCTGTTTCATTTCCTGGCAGAAATGATTCACTTGATTATTTCCATATAATGTCTACTTTATAAAGGGATGGCTCTTGCACTTGCATTAATTAAAAAGCACTCCCCCTCCCCCTCAGATATGATACAGTTTTCCCTTTAAATTTAATAAAACAAAAAATTAATACATTTTGTAGCTGTGTCTTTACTCACTGGACCACACAGACCACAATTTAAAATGAAAAGTAGCAGAAAGATGCTTTTCTAATGAAGATGCTGCACTGATGCATGAGATACCTCGTGAATCAAAGACAGGATTTTAACAGGAAAACTGAAAGTGTGTGAAATTAAAACATGCAGAAATGAAAATAAGCATTATCATACGCACACATGGTGATGAGCTTGATTAAGGACTTCCATGGACACATTAACTGAGGACGTCTGTATGCACATATTTAGGTTAATTATCAGACTGAATGGCCTTGGGTCCAGGCCCAAATTCATCCGTGCACGTTTAGAAGCACAAAAGCTCAACAGATACGGTGAAAATCACCCAACTCAGAGGTTTATTTTAAAGTGCTTTGAAACGCCAAAATTATTATGCATCATACGTATGTGTCTTTATGGAAATATGTCGAGGGGAAGACACTTTGCAATTCAATGTATTTCTGTAATTTTGTCTTCTATCTTGGTCCTGTTGAAAATAGCCAAGGCAAATCGTGCTCTCCTTTGAAGTCTGTTAGTATCCCATGGGTGTAAATAGCTTATTTGTGATTCGTTCCCTAAAACATGCATATTTGAGAGAGGAGAAAGCAATGAATCAGCTTGTTTGCATTTAAATTAGCCTCTTACGTGAGCATCTATTTATAATTATTCTTGCAAGCCTATCAAGTGATTCTATAACGGTTCTACAGACCGTGCCAAACAACGTACGCATTATATCGCTGCAACATGTATGATGATGATGATTTTAGTGAGGCAAATGCTCAAATGCGTAACATCATTTCAACGACACCATGACTCACTCCGGTCTGTCATTGCCTGGATGTGGTATTATAACCATTTTTGTCATTGTAAAGTGTTCCCCATTCAAAATGAACCAGCGAGACTTTGCCAGCTCATCTTTCACTTTTAAGCAGAAGTCACGACCCCGATTAGCACATATTGGATAAATTAGGATCCTGAATACGTTTCTGATGACAGAATGACAGCGTGTATTCAGTCAGCAAATCCTGTTGACACTGCAGTAGTTAGGGCCTGGGATTTATCACCCTCTGACACATTTTGATGAAGCCAGAAAAGCATGAAATTGAAAATAAACTGTTGGATATATTGATCTATTTCCATCCTGCTGGTGGTAAATAGGTTTCTGCCGAATACTGAGGCAGACTTTGCATTTTATCCTTCACATTTGCATATGTGAACAAAAAAGGGTGTCAGTGTGTGACACTGTTGCAACTTTAGTGTGAGGTAAGAGACAAGAACGATGAGACCATAAATGTAAAATATGAGCATTGTCTCATTGTCTGATCTTATAATCGCTACATTTGTAAATACAGATGTGTAACCTCATTGGCACTGCTGCTACGAACATCTGTCTGTGTGACTGAAATGTCATGGGTGAGAGAGAGAGAGAGAGAGAGAATGAGGAAACTATTGTCAACCAACCGGTTAAACCAAAGACAATGTTATCTTGATGACTGTCCTTGATTCCTGCAATTATGTTGGCGCACCACTCTATGGCTGTGATCCTGATCGGGGGGCAAATTAAACACCGGTTTATTGCTGTTATGGCCCAGAATATCACCAGGCTGAGTGAGTCCATTTCCTCTTTTTAGCATCATGTGGGAGACGTGAACGCCGATTAAGTATGAGGTCGTGGTGGAGATAAACAGCAGCTTGGTTTAAAGGCAGATAGAAAAACTCAATCCTTTAATTAGAGACGCATAGTTTAAAGGCATTTACAGAAAGTGTCTTTACACGCACTCAAAGAATGAAGAGAGTGGCATACAGTAAGCCGAAGCCAGTAGGCATTTATACTTGTGTGTACAATTAAGATGATTTTTAAACAGTTATTTTTACTGACTATACGCAACACAAGCAATATAATAATCAAGCAAACAACTTAATGCTGTTATAAAAGAGCTCAATGTCTCTTATTGTTATTATGAACTTATTTCCCCGCTCCTTGAACGTGAAGTTATACAGCGCATTTATTTTCAATGGTAATACAAAGTACATCTTTATTAGATACCTTTTTTATATGAAACATATTTACAGCATATATAATCAGACCGATTAAAGTTACTTAGCATTAAGCTTAGCGTGCATTATTCTGTTCCTTGTATTAGCATGGTAAAATAGAACATATTGAAAACAAATGATAAGTGAAATGTGAAAAGACGCTGTAGATTTTGAATAAGGATTTTTACCTGTTTAATTACAAAGAGACATCGATTTGAATGTACATTATTTCCATTTTATTCAAATGGGAAAACTCTGTGAAATAGGGTGTTAAAACTAAAATACAACCGAAACTTGTACTTTTTCACGAGAGCCACAATGATAACTGAAACATTGAAATGAAGACTGGTCTGTAGGTCTTGATTTGCTGGGCAAAAACTGAGAGTGAGAATATACCTGACACACACTCACAATCAAAAACAACATTTGTATTACAAACAGTTCACACACGTATTAACCTTTCCAGCCTGGTTTCAGATCACTCCACAGCACCAGAACTGCATTTACCAAAGAAGCAAATGATCCACTTCTTACTGCTGACCTCCGACACCACCTCTGTTTTAATCCTCCTCCATCTAAGTGCAGCGTTCAACAAAAAAGAATAGCTTTGCTGGATCGCTTTGAAAACTGGCACTCTCCTGGCTGAGTTCCTTACCTAACAAAGTCCCATTCAGTCACACTGAATGCCAGCAGATCATCTCTCTACTCTGTAAGGTTAGGTGTTCCTCTGGGTTGCGTACTTGGCCCTATATATTTTTCAATTCACGTGCTTCTTCTTGGTGACCTATTTTGCAATTTCTGTCCATTACCATTCTTGGGTGGACGATACTCAGCTATTCATTTCCATGAACCCAAACAATCAGGCTGGGTTCTCCGACATAGAGTCCTACCTCCGGGGCTGACAAAGAGCCTTGTGTTCCTGAATGTTGACAAAACTGAAATGATAATCTTAGGCCCTAAAAAGCAAAGAGTGTCACTTGAGAATCCTTGGCCTTGTGAATGAAACTCATCAGAAACATATCAACTCCAGGGCAGATCTCATGATTCTAATCCTTACATATAAGGTACTGTGTTGCCTTGCTCCTAATGGGCTAACCTCATATGTTCCCTTGCCGACCAGTTCAAACCAAGATCAAACCATTCTGAAACAGCCTTCACCTACCATACTTGTTTTCTCTGGAACAAACACCCCCGTGGCCAAAAATAGGCTGACTCTCTCACAATATTCTTGCAAAGTCTTATGCGAAGCCTATTCTTGTTGACTGTGTTTAATTGCACATGCAAACAGGAAGTAAACAGTCTCTGTGGTGCAGGAGAGTGATTAGCCAGCCAAGATGTGGTTCAGGCTCAGATCTCATTCTCTCTTATGATGACAACATCTCTGTGGACTTGGGATTCTCTCACTGAATCAGGTCTCAAGTATTATATTAAATAAGTTGTATTTATGTTATTTCATGCATCTTACATCCCTGCTATGTAATCTACCTTTACCACCTACCGCTCCTATTTCACACTTGGCAGTTCGAAGAAAGGCAATTTCTCCTTGACTTTCCTCTCTTAAGGTTTCATCCTTTTTTCCATACGTGTTAAAGTTGTTTGGGGAGTTTTTACGAGTCTTCCCGGAGAAACCTGGGCTGGGTTGGGGAATGTTTGTTGTTATGGGATTGTAAAACCCTTTGAGAAATTGTGTGTGATAGTAGGCTATAGAACAAAACTGGAACTGACTGGACTAAAATATACCACAAAATGTTACCTTTAAGTGTGCTGTACCAATGAAACTCAATTTTGTGCTTTACTGAAGTTATATCAATTTGTGTGTGTTATTTCTGGGTAAGGGTTCTCTTGATATTTCGGTAAAGGCTGTATGTATGGAGCTACCTCCTTTGGGGAACAGCGGTTTTCATGACTGTAGGAAGGGACTTGACCTTTGTGGATAACTAGTGGAACCACTGTTTGGGCTAATCACCCACTCGTATGTGTTATCACTGACCACAGAAACCGAAACCGTGAATCCTCCAAACCCCCCGTGGTGGACACCCTATGCTTCCAATGTGCCAAAGAGGACTAAGCCAAGAGGCACTGGTCCAATTACCTTCAACAATCCCAGCAGTAAGAAAGTGAAGAAACAAGGTAGTAAGGTAATGACAATCCCAGGGCTAGTGGTCTGTCTCTCTCTAATTCCATACATGTGTTTAAATTAGCCTACGTCAGTAGTTTCTGACAAAGGTAAAAAAGACAAAAGACATATTGATGATATTTACCCAGAGAATAATTGTGCTGAAATCTGGAACCTTCCAGCTGTTTTTTTGCCAACAGAAGGCAAACTTGCCAGAGGCTCAGTCTAATTTATTCTCCCAAGCCTAAATCAATGTTCAGGTTGGCAGAACTTACTCAAAATAAGGCAGAATGTCCTTTTTTTTCGTAAAAATGTCAGCTGAATGGATATCTGTATTCAAAACACTACGCGACCATTGGTCTGTTCAATTGGAAAAGGTCATAGGGACTCTAATGAGGTGCCTGCTGGGAAAATAACAAGCCCCTTATGCCTCAGTAGACACCTCCCCATGTCAGAGCGGGTCAACCACAGCATGATGGAAAGGCCTCATCAAGGAGAGGATGGTAACATTCTGTCCAGTGGGACCTCTTTTTGTCTACATACATGCAAACATACCCCACCCCCCACTCATCAACACATACACACACACTCTTCTCAAGATGAAATACTTTATTAACATGCATCTTAAGGTATCCCTTAGTTAAAGGCCTCTTATTTAAAATTTACCATAGTGGCTTATTGATGAGTCCTGGGTGGGGCAAATCTATTGCATGTCAAATGAAGAAGGTTGTGGTCAGTGGGCATTGTCTAATGATAAGAATTACGCTGCTTGTCCTTGATCACTGATTTAACCATTGCACTTCATCTAATGAATTTGAATGTTTACCTATTTTAAAATGGACTGTATTCTATAGTGCTTTTTACCAAAGCACTTGGTCAGGAGCAATTTGGGGTTAGGGTCTTTCAAGAGAATCAAGAATCAAAAAGAGAATCAAGAATTCTTTATTGTCATTATGCATACATATAATGAAATTTCTCTGGGTTCCTCGGCGTGGAGGGAAACTTAAAAAGAAAGACAGACAGACATTGTACAAGACAAAGACAGACATTGCACAAGACGACACACTATAAAACACTGCATAAAACAAAACACTATAAAACACTGAATATATATATATTTACAATCAGAATTTGACAGTTAGTGCAATATAAGCATGTGCAAAGTTGTCCAAGGTATGAGGTAGTGCAGTGACCAGATGTAAGGTGCTAAGACCTATTGTGGTGAGACGAGTGTGTGGATGTGAGTGTTTGTGAGTGTTTGCAGGGGTCCATGGGTCTGTGTGTTTGTCTTCGCAGGGGGGTGGTATGTGTCTTGCTCAGGGACCTTTGACATGGAGGAGGAGGGGATCGAACCGGCAACCCTTGACCATCCCTACCGGTAGGCCACGTCGCCCCATACACTGTGCCTTGTGCAGACATTCTACTGATTATTCATATCCACATCTTTGATCAAATGCAGTTATAAATAGCATCCAAGTTAGCAAAGCCTTTCAGTCTGTGGTAACAGTAAATACATCAGTCACACAAGCATGGTGGTTATATGTTGAGAAATCCTACAGAGAAAATGTGGTTCTTCGGCCCCTTATGTGGTAGTTGAACTTGTTGTAAAACAGCTACTACGCAATCTTTTTCATATGTAAGACTGCAGTCACGCAACAGTGCACAATGGTCTCTGTCACGTGTCAGAACAGACATGGTACATGCCAGAGGAAGTCTGAGGGGAAAATCACACAGGCAGATGTGTGTATTCTGTGCCTCTGCATGATGCTGTCAGGGCCAGGGACACGTGACGATGATGTGCTTAAGGTCTGCAGCAAGCGAAAGCATGTAAACAACACCAGAGGTGGTATAAAGGTCCGACAGTGAGCAGAACAGAGCAGGTTTTAGTGATGAATGTGCTAGTCGCTGTCCTTTCTGATGTCCATCTGTCATGGATGATGGATTGTGGGGGACTGGGACATTCTAGGCTGTTGACACCACCCAATGGATTTGATTTTTGCTGACAGTTTGTCACGTTGTTGTTACAATGAACCGTGAACAGAGAGATAGGGGAGAAGAAAGGTCTTCAAAGGGATTAAATAGGGACTATCGATTCCACCGACCAAAAATATAAATAAAATCAAAGAGTTGCAGAATTGTCAAAGCTGTCATGTTTTGTTTTGTTGGTGAGAGGAGTCCACAACATCTTTATTCAAATTGACGGACATGTTTGTTTGTTTTTATGATCAAGGGCTTCATTCTGTCAGTTATAATTTTTGCCAGTTAAATGCCAGTTTTGTTAATTATTCCAATCATATTTTCACATCTTCGCAGGCTCTATGAGGTACTATGAGTAAGTTTAGGCATATAAATGTGTTGGTTGAGATTAGGTAAGCAAATTGTGATGATTTATTATAATGAAGTAGATCAACTGCAGCTCTCGTACCTTAGGGAACGACCTATACAAGCAAGAAGTGAAGCAACAGTGATGAAAACTTTCCATCCAATGCATGGACGCAGTCAATTTTATGTTTGGACAAATGACCCACCCAGAGGTTTGGTTACTGGACAACAAACCCCAAGTCAAATTGTCCAATATCAACATTTTACCGACAAAAATTGGGTCAATCGACAGTTCATATCTTAGAATATTCCTTGATCAGAGAATCGAATCTAATATATAAAGTTCTGACTTCATATTGGTAATGCCCAAGTGGCCAAAACTGCCCATTACATGTGAGGAAATAACCTGACAGACACAAAACAAATGAATCAACTCTGCATGCAGCCACTCCGCAGCTCATTGTGAATGATTTTCGTCCACTTGTTTATCCCAGATATAACTACAAATTTGCAGCAGTACTAATGAGGTAGGCAAATGATGGGAAAATAGCTTATTGAAAGAGAGAAAACAATCTTCATTTTCCCAGGGTGTTTTAGGTGAAAGTTCATCTCCCCAAATGAATAATTAGCACTCAAACTATGTGCTGCCCACTGACTGACCTCTAGTTATAGACAGATGATGTTAATGCTAAAATTGGTTTGGAATCCGGAAACAGATAGAGGCTATTTATTTATCTGTCTGATTTAGGAAAAAAAAGGTGCAAATTTACTGTTCACAGTTCAAGGGTGAGTTGCAGCACAACAATTCAAATAAAGATTCACCAGCCATTCTTCTCACGGTGTAACGTGCTTCAAACCTGATATTGTAGAGACACCGAAACCCCAAATATGCAAAGAACATGAAGATCGCTGTCCCAGCATGGTTCGCGTGAGACCCTATATGATATACCATAACTGCTATCATGCGATCGCAGCAACTTTATCGTCAGTCATGAATTATCTATGCTGAGATATTGAAATGATGATAACCTAATGATAACCCAATATATATGCAAATTCCTTACAGATGTGATATCGATGCTTCCGGATGCATTATTAATGTTTCCATACCAACCGAGCAAAAGTTTTGAATTGACTGATCACAGCTTGCTTCAAGAATTTTAACTACTTAAGACTCATCAAAGTGAAAGTTCCTTTAAAGTGGATCAAAGAATATGGAATTGTCATTTGGCGTTCTGTTGAAGTACAAAGAATTCCTCACACATTTCAAAAGTTTAATCATGCCCCTGCTGCCTGAAATTGCCAGTATAAAAATTCCAGCTCACGTCCTGGAAATGAGTAAAAAATCCTGATACGCAATATTATTTCATCCTGCTGCAGCACATGATGTCATGTTGCAATCAAATATTCATTGGACAGAGCAGCATTACCGAACACACCAAGCTTTGCAACGTACAAAGGTTAGGTTAAAGATCAGACTAAGAGCAACTCAGTACAATCCTCACTTCCACTCTGCACCACGGGGTGTTTAAGGGAGTCTCTGGTAATGATCGGGGTCAAGCATGTCTTCATGGAACGTACCAGCATACACGTGTATGTAATCCGAGGTGAAGTTTCATATCTGATTCATGCTTGTTTGAAGCTTTGAGAAACTGTTAGCCTGGTCCCTTTTTGGTTAGTGTAACAATAATCGAACAAACCCAAGCAGTTATCTAACGTCACGCCAAACTTTCCTTTAGAGTTACCTGATTTCATTTTTGGACAAAAACCACATTGTTCCTCCTGAATCTGGGATCTGACAAGTGGCCGGAGTCTCCTTTTCCAGCATATTGGCATAGACTTTCCAGGGCGGGATGAGCAGTGTGATTCAGAGAATATATATATATATATAAAAAGTGTAGATACATAGATAGATAGATAGATAGATAGATAGATAGATAGATAGATAGATAGATAAACTTTATATTAATTGTAGTAAACCAGTTAAAATCTTTAATCATGATTAAATGAGATGATTTCTGCAATTAATTGCAAATTAATTGCAGAAAAATGAATCACACATTTTTCATTTTTTCCTTCCTCCAGTGATGTTTCGTTTTTGTTTTGCCCATCACACCTTGGGAGAAGTCAACAACAGCCCCAACCTCTTGGGACTGCTCCGCCCCTGCCACAACTCTCCTCTCCTCAGCCAGATCCATCAGGATGCTGTTTCTGCCTGCTTCCTGATGTCGGCTACCAGCCTCCTCCGAGCTGTGCCCTCAATTTCAAGGTTTTCCAAACAGACTTCCCAGAGAAGCCTTCTTCTGGCTCTCAGAGATGAGGGATTGATACTTCCTAAGTTTCTACTCACGTGCCTCCTCAAGGACCACCTGCTTGGTTCCTCTACACTTTGCATCCTCAATGATCTTAGAGACAACACTAAACAAGACAGTCGCTAACCCCCGGGACTCCATGTTGTTCTTCCAACTTTCCACACAAACATTTTTCTCCTTAAGTAGATTCCTTAAAAGACATCTTTGACAATGTGGTGATCAGAAAATAAGCAGAAGATATGGACGTCACCACCTACTGGGCTGGAGTATGAACTGCATATGAAGTACTTGTGACCACATCAAAACTATTAGAATATTACGATATGAGCGTAATACATTTATATACGATTAACAACATTGGAGACGGTAAAACACATATATTTAAAAGCATTGCTGTGTCATTTTTTTAAGCTTCTAAACTGATAGCCCTGTAATATTTCAACCAACCGACATGGAATATTTCAGTCAGCCTTTCAGAACATTAATGATTCGTCTTGTTTCATTCAGTTGTGCCAGTAAGCCGAGCACAACATCAGGTCCCTGACGTCGGCTTATCTAACTGAAACAGAACCATTAATAAAGCTTTTAGTTCCACCTGTGTTGGACAAGTCAAAGTCTCCTCTGTGACACTTTGACTTGTCAGCCGAGACTTTGTTGGTTTATGTGCACGCAGCTCCACAGCTTTGTGACACCTGCTATCGATTTCCTTCATGAATAAATATTCCATTAACACAGGGAGTGCTTTGACATTTTAAATAAAGTGTCAGTTTCAAAGTTCTTGCAGTAGCATTCAATGCGGATTGATTTTGTCACGCAGGATATTGCCAATCCTCCAATCGGGTACGGTCCCAAGGGTGATTAATTTGACGGATCTCTGCTCCGCAACAACAGCTGACAGATTGCCAAAGTCTGTGTCATTACCATCACCGCTGGAGTTTAATGTTGATTCACATCAGTTACATCAAATTCCCTCTAAAATCACCTTGCGTGACCGTGTTCTGTGAACGGTCATCAAAAGCGCTTTTAAAGGAGAATAATAAGTAAGTCAGCCCATTCTGACGGAGGAGGATGCTAGACGGGATAAAAATCAGTCATCAGTCATTCTGTGGACGCATCCACAGCGGACCTGTGGGTCCTCTATCTGCTCCCCACATCCCCTCATGATCAAACAGGACTGGCACTCCAAAACAAACAATACGTCCATCCTGTTGGACAGCCAGGCCTTCTGGGTCACGGCTAGAATGAGAACGACCTTGACATGCGTCGGGTGTGAACATGCAAACACTCCACATGAATTATACAAAAGCTAGAAGGAAATAATGAAGTCTGAATAAAGAATTTTGAACGAAGGTACACGCCGGTGATTTAATCTTCCATTTCAGACAGTGCAATGCTATATTTTATATTTCATATTGTCAACAAGATCACTGATTGTCCCTCTGTCGTGCTTGTTGTTTACCTCCGTAGTTGTATTTACCGAGTCCATTTTGGATTGTTTCCCCTTGTGAGAGTGACAGAGGGCAACCTTGCGATGTCCACAAACCTGGCGGCCACATACAACAGACTGACAAGCACAGGACGCCCTTTCAATCATTGTTTTGTTTGACTCCGAGTGCAGCAGGGAACCTAGAGGGGGTGTGTGTGTGTATATGTGTATGCACATGCAATATGGCGGCCTGTCATTACAGCGTGTCTGGAGGGGATCTGATAAATCTAAAATTGTGGCGTGATGAATTGGCGAAGGGAAGCCTGACAAAGCACTTAATAATGGCTGCTAATTGCTCCATTCATTATGGTCTGATTGGGGCAGCACATAAGGGTCTTTAATACACCGGAGCAATAACAAGGAGGGCTGGGAATGTTTCCGCACGGGTGAAAACTGCGGTCACCCTTTGATGGTACAACCCAAAAAGACAAGCGACGAGTGATTATTGATTTATTAACGCATCTGAAAAAATGTATATGTAGTGAACGCATTTATGTATGATTATGTACACGTTGATGTTTCTTTTTTTTTCTGTGAGGAGTTTGAATGTTCTTCCCCGTGTCTGCATTGATTTCTTCCAGGTTGTCCAGTGTCCGCTACCCACAAAAACATGTGTGCTGGGCTAATCACTCCTGCCGTTGCCCTTGACCAAGGCACCTCACTGAAGATCTGGAGTTGGTGTGGAACATAGGATGGGTGTGTGTGTTTGCATGTGCATGGCCATGTGGAACATAGGATGGGTGTGTGTTTGCATGTGCATGTGCATGTGGAACATAGGATGGGTGTGTGTTTGCATGTGCATGTGCATGTGGAACATAGGATGGGTGTGTGTGTTTGCATGTGCATGGCCATGTGGAGCATAGGATGTGTGTGTGTGTGTGTGTGTTTGCATGTGCATGTGGAACATAGGATGGGTTAAATGCAAAGAATACATTTGACTATGGGGATCAATAAAGTATGTTCCTTCTGTCCTTCCTTCCTGTCTTCCTTTCTTTCTTGATAATTCCTATGATTTGGATATAGGAATAGGAATACAAGCTAAAACCTAATGCAAAGCTCTCATTACCTGTTGCACTTTAATCTTCTTGTGTATTCAGTCCGCACTGAGTGCTTTCATTTTTTCTGCCTGTGAATCTCCCAAGTCTGACAGCGACATCACCATTGTGCCAAATGCACATTTGAAGAGGCATTTAGCAGAAGCCAAAAAGCGTTTCAAAACAAATTTTTGGATCAGCTTCTGCTTGAAAACTCAGAGATGCCAATTTGGACTGCATTACAAGTATCAGAGGACCAGTGGCATTATGGGAAAATAGTCGGAATTTAACCAAGGTCATGGGAAAGACGCAAATATTACAACTTTGGATGGAAATAAAATCACATATTACCACCTGTAAATGGAGCCGTTACAACTCCCACGCAATACATTTAGCTCCCGAAAAGGACTAATGTGACACTTTGTAAAAACCTGAATCAGTGGAATAGACAAATTTTGTGGATGGACCAGATGTCATCTATAAAAACATGGAAGGGTTGTTTAAAAATCCATCCCAGCACTGATGCTGTCGATCCTTTTCTTTTTTTTCTGTGTCCTGTGTTTTGTTCTGCTTGAGTTGAAACATAGGAGAAGCTCGTCTCCCTTGTTTGCATCAGGTGTAAATCCACATCCTCGACTTAACCAGCAATATTCAAACTGTGAAAGAGAGAGGTCACTTAAAGGGCAGTAAATAATCAGCTGATTAGTAAAAGGATGTAAACAACAACCAAGAAGCAGGGACAGAGACAGATTCACGTTCAAAACTTTATTTCTCATTACAATTACAATTACAATTCGCATTTAGCAGACGCTTTTATCCAAAGCGACGTACATATGAGAATTATAACAACACAAGCGAAGATCTATGCAGTAAATAGAACCACAATAAGTGCCACAAGGATCAGGTTCTGGTCCAAGGGACCAAGTTGCTTCGACTTATAAAACAAATTACAAATATAGATAGATAGATAGATAGATAGATAGATAGATAGATAGATAGATAGAAAGACAGACACACAGACACACAGACAAACAGACAGACCTATACTGTAGATGGATGGATATATATACACACACACACACAAACATACTGCACATATATATATATATATAAATACAGCAATACAGTGTTAAATGTCTGGTTTAGCAGTCAGTGTGTTGTTGTCGATGCCACTCCCTCCCAGGGAGGAGTTGTACAGGCGTATGGCCTGGGGGACAAAAGACTTCCTGAGCCTATCCG